>MU226763.1:894128-929266 GCA_018584345.1 Thuja plicata
TCTCTTCATTCTCCAATTGAGACAAATAAGCAAAGATTATTTAAATAAAAGAATGAATTATTGACACATAAGTGTCCTTTCACATGGAATTATGGAATTCCTTTTTGAGGATAATTCACCCAATAATTAAATAACCTTTCAATTCCTTTTATGTATATTAGCNAAAGGGGGTGGAATTGATTTAATTAAAAGCACTTAGGACTTTAGGATTTAAATCAATTAATCATAGGGATTTTAGCTAATAATCATTTGAGAAATTAGGAATTAAGTGTAATGTCAGATTTATGCAAATTTGGGTTTTCTGCATTTGAAACTCAGTCAATTAAAATCAATTAGGAGAAGAATTTTCCTAATACAATAGGACTTCGAGAATAAGAACATGCACCAAAATTGATTGATTATTAGGTGCCAATTTTGGGGTGTTACAGTCTCTACGACTTTGTCCAATGCAACTTCAAAAGAAAGCGTACAACCCAAATCTCCAAAATGCCGCTAAAGCCCTAGGGTCGCAACATCCTCCTCCACTCAACTCGTGGTGACGCCCTCAACGACGTTGCATCTTTGACCCCCCTGAAGATGCAAGAGAAGGGTTTCACCCCAACTCACATGTCAGAATCGAAGTCCCACTCAAGGAACCCCCCAGCTGGATCACGCCTCGGCAAAGTCCTCTTGTCGAACAAGATCACAACTTCATCGACTGCTCGTTGCTCCATTTTGCCTCTCTCGCGATCAATAGGAACCGTAGAATGTTGCTGCTGGTTCATGTGTCGCACACAATTCTCTAAACTTCTTGGATGACAGCGGAAGATCTTCCCTTCACACCATCCGACATGTCTCCAACCTTCATGCTCGAATGGGTCTTTGTCGACTCGCACAACACATAACTTCCATTCGCTCGCTACACAAACATAGGATCTACATAAGGTCCATCCAAGCAACCCCAATCATACAGATTCTCCAACTCATCCATCAAGTATCTCAGATTTGCAATCTGCTCGACACCCAAAATCTTCTTAGGTTGCTCGGCACACATCCTCTCTACATCTGACTCAATAAATTCTATGACCCGCAGTGTTGATGTCGCGGCTGACTCTTTATCACTATCAATCACTAAGGCTGCCAAAACCAAATCATCAGGACCCCCAAGGCAACTCGTGCTCAAAGAACTTAGGCACTTCCTCTAATCCTCTCGCTGCACAAATGGAACTGCGCACGGCTGCGTCGAACCAACGATGATAAGACACCCCAAGTGCGGTGCTATCATCGCCGAAGCATGTCTTAGAAACTCCACGCCAAGGATTATCTCAAAATCTAGCATGTCAATGGCAAACAAGTCCACACTTCCACTCCAATTTGCCATCTTCATTATGGCATCACTGATCTTACCACTTACCCTACCCATCGGTGCTGTTGCTGCTTTGAAAGTCGATTCGACTAGCTACACTCCCAACCCAAGTCGCTTGGCCAAACTCATGGAGACATAGTTATGAGTTGCCCCCGTATTGACCATCGCAAGCACACGCTGATTACCAAAATTTGTCTCGATGTAGCGCAACTCATGCATACTCGAGCTCGACTGTGATGCATTCGAAGCCTTCACCTGCTGCAATGCATTCAACAATCGCAACTCTCCCACATAGAGTCTTCGGATCCTCTGTCTTCATCGCATTCATCTCAGCGTGATTTGGACAATGTCTCGCAAAGTGATCCGGTTGACCACACCCAAAGCAGTTTCGAACTATGTTCCTCTCCTTAGGACGTGTAGGCTCCTTTGTTCTCGCATCACTTTTCTTCTACTGTGCAGCACTATGCCGTTTCTCCCACTTGCAGCGATTCCGGCGACGATCCTCACCATCCGACCTCGCACCTCCGAATCCTTTAGCAGCATCCCCCTTGTAGTCAAGTAGCCCATCCGCCACTGTAATTGCCTCGGCCAAGGTTTGAACTCTGCGCGGCTGCAACTCCTCTAGCCCAACCTTGTAAGTTCTTCGTGAAAAGATAGAGCTTCTCGAAATCGTTCAACTTTGTACATTCCAAGTCCAACTGCTGGAAATTGCTCACAGTCTCTGATTTTCCCAGTATGTCTCAGCTCGTCGAATCTGGCTCGAATAAGCCAGTTAGAGTTCCCCGGTCTGAACTAATCTTGAAGAACTGCTCTCAACTCTCTCCACGAAGTGATTGACCTCATCGCCTTCCCAGATCTCGCATTGGCGAGGTGAGGTCTCCACCACAGCTTAGCGCTTCTAGTGAAACAAGCCGCCCCCTTCTTTACTTGCATCTCATCAGACAAGTCAGGCATCCCAGAAGAAGTTATTCAGCGCTTTATCATCTTGGTCGCCATTGTATGCCTCAATCTGTAGGGAAGCCTTTGCGCTCTGATTTCCACCTTGCAGCAATGAGCCGTGAAGTAACTGAGTCTCTTTCATTAACTTCACCTCATCTCGCAATGTCTCTAACTGCTCAAACAACTTTGCCATGTCGTCGCTCATCTGGGCCTCTAAGTCATCATCCTCTAGATTACCAAGACGAACCTTATGATCTTGCAGCCAATACTTATGCTTAAGGTTCCCCCGTACTGCTCGACCTGCTTCATGAGTCTGCGTTAGCTCGGTCTCATATTGACTATCTGTATCGCCCATCTCGCTTCAAATCATTGCGCTGCACCCCAAATCTCTACACAGATCTGGAACTCGGATGCAACCCAATCCGCAGTGGAACCTCTCTGGTACCAACTTCGTCGCGGGTATCTGAGAAAGGATCCGCAACGAAGTGTTACTCAACTTATTGAGCATAAGTTGGTACCAGAGAGGTTCTGCAGCCGATTGGGTTGCATTTGAGTTCCAGATTTGTGTAGAGATTTGGGGTGCAGCGCACTGACTTGAAGCGAGATGAGTGATACAGATAGTCAGTATGAGACTGAGATGACATAGACTCATGAAGAGGGTCGAGCAGTACGGGGAACCTTAAGCATAAGGACTGGCCGCAAGATCATGAGGTCCGTCTTGGTAATCTAGAGGATGATGACTTCGAGGCCCCGATGAGCGGCGACAAGGCAAATCTATTTGAGCAGTTAGAGACATTGCGAGATGAGGTGAAGTTCTTGAAAGAGACTCAATTACTTCACGGCTTGTTGCTACAAGGTGGAAATTAGAGCGCGAAGTCCTCTTTGCAGATTGAGGCATACAATGGCGACCGAGATGATAAAGCGCTAGATAACTTCTTCTGGGATGTGGAAGAGTATTTGTCCACAGTGCCCGACTTGTCTGATGTGATGCAAGTAAAGAAGGCAGCGACTTGTTTCACTAGAAGCGCTAAGTTGTGGTGGAGAACTCACCTCGCCGATGCGAGATCTGGGAAGGCGACGAGGTCAATCACTTCTTGGAGAGAGTTGAGAGCAACTCTTAAAGACCAGTTCAGACCAAGGAACTCTGACTAGGTGATTCGAGCCAGAACGAGCTGAGACATACTGGGAAAATCAGAGACTATGTGCGCGATTTCCAGCAATTGGACTTGGAATGCACAAAGTTGAATGATTTCGAGAAGCTCTATCTTTTCACGAATAACTTACAAGGTTGGGCTAGAGAGGAGCTGCAGCGATGCAGAGTTCAAACCTTGGCTGAGGCAATTACCGTGGCGAATGGGCTTCTTGACTACAAGGGGGATGCTGCTAAAGGATTTGGAGGTGCGAGGTTGTATGGTGAGGATCGTCGCCGGAATCACTCCAAGTGGGAGAAACGACATAGTGATGCGCAACAGAAGAAAGGTGATGCGAGAGCAAAGGAGCCTGCACGTCCGAAGGAGAGGAACATAGTTTGGAACTGCTTTGTGTTTGGTCAACTGGATCACTTTGCAAGAGATTGTCCATATCGTGTTGAGATGAATGCGATGAAGACAGAGGATCCAAAGACTCTCCATGTGGGAGAGTTGCAGTTGTTGAATGCGTTGCAGCAGGTGAAGGCTTCAGATGCATCACATCCGAGCTCGAGTATGCATGAGTTGTGCTATGTCGAGACTTACTTTGGTGATCAGCGCGTGCTTGCAATGGTCGATACGGGGGCAACTCATTACTATGTCTCCATGAGTTTGGCCGAGCGACTTGGGCTTGGAGTGGAGCCAGTCGAGTCGACTTTCAAAGCAGCGATAACACCGATGGGAAGGGTAAGTGGCAAAATCTGTGATGCCAAAATGAAGATGGCGAATTGGAGTGGAAGTGTGGACTTGTTTGCCATTGACATGTTGGATTTTGAGATGATCCTTGGCGTGGAGTTTCTACGACGTGCTTAGGCAATGATAGCACCGCACTTGGGGTGTCTGATCATCGTTGGTCTGCCACAGCAGTGCGTAGTTCCATTTGTGCAGCGGGAGGATTCAAGGAAGTGCCTGAGTTCTTTGAGCATGAGTTGCCTTAGGCGTCCTGATGATTTGGTTTTAGCAGCCTTAGTGATCAATAGTGATGAAGAGTCAAATGCGACATCAGCATTGCGGGTTATTGAAGTTGTTGAGCTGGATGTAGGGAGGATGTGTGCCGAGCAACCTGCAAAGATTTTGAGTGTAGATGAGAAGATTTTAAATCTGAGATACTTGATGGATGAGTTGGAGAATCTGTATGATTGGGGCTGCTTGGATGGGCCTTATGCCGATCCTATGTTTGTGCAATGAGCAAATGGAAGTTATGTGTTGTGCGTGTGCGACAAAGATCAATTCGAGCATGAGGGTTGGAGACATGTCGGGTGGTACGAAGGGAAGAAGATCTTCCGCTGTCATCCGAGAAGTTTAGAGAATTGTGTGCGACACGTGAACCAACAACAACATTCTGCGGCTCCTATTGATCCCGAGAGAGGCGAAGTAAAGAAGCAAGCAGTCTATGAAGTTGTGATCCTGTTCGACAAGAGGACTTTGTCGAGGTGTGATGCAACTGGGGTGTTCGTTGAGTGGGACTCCGATTTTGACATGTGAGTTGGGGTGAAGCCCTTCTCTTGCATCTTAAGGGGGGTCATAGATGCAACGATGTCGAGGGCGTTGCCATGAGTTGAGTGGGGGAGGATGTTGCGACTCTAGAGCTTCAGCGACATTTTGGAGATTTGAGTTGTGCCCTTTCTTTTGAAGTTGCATTGGACGAAGTCGTAGAGACAACATCTGTTCTTGACAACCATTTGGGGCTAAGCTCGAGGCATTTGTATGCGACTTGGAGGGCCGACTTGCATTAGAGATTGCATAAACATTTGAGTGCCAACTTGTCTTGGTGCATTACGCGATGCATTTAATATTTGTGGCAGGATCAACGGTAGCGGTTCGTTGTGATGCATTGGTCAATGAGAAGATAAGCAGCTAACTTGGGATTTTGGCTTTGGCGCAATCCGTGAAGCGTTGTGAATTTTGTGAGCCGTAGATTGGGGGTGCGCCCTATATCTGGCGGTAGCGCAGCATTTGGCGATTCGAGGCGTCTACTACTAAAGGCACGACCTTGAGACATTTGAGACAGACAGAAGCAGGGGCAGATGGTCATTTGGATTTGAGATTCGAAGCTTGCCAAACAGAGCAAAGCAGCGAATTCAACGTCTTGTGAAGGAGAAGTGCAGTGTTGCGACTTTCTTCCTTGGGGCAGCATTTGGATTCCTTGGTATTCCATTTTGGGGCTGAGAGCTCTTTTTGTAATAATCGATCGGCTAAGTCTTTTAGCCTTGATCTTGTATTTTTTGGGCGCAAAGTGTTTTTCAACATGCAGCTGTTCTGACTTTGTATTTGTTCGTGATCAAAGGATGAAGTGAATTGGTGTTGTGCCCACCCACATGTTTGGTCTGTGTTGCATTGCATTGCATTGTGTTGCATCACTTTTGCATTTCTGCACTATACTGTGTATTACTTAAGTCTACTGCATTATTCCGTTGTGTTCTGTTGCGACATTTGGGGTTAGGAGTAGTCTGGAAGTCGAGCTTCCCGAGCCGATTAGCCAGTGCCGCACAAGCTTGATCGAGAAGCCCGTGACAGTTAGCAGCATTGGATAACTTCTCTGTATTAGTCTTTTACGTTGATCTTGTATTCTTTGGGCGCAAAGTGGTTTTCAACACACATCCATTTCGACTTTGTATTTGTTCGTGATCAAAGGATAAAGTGAATTGAGGCTGTGCCCACACACATATTTTGTCCGTGTTTCATTGCATTGTGTTGCATTTACTTTTGCAATTCCGTGCTAGATTGTGTATTACTTAAGTCTACTGTATTATTCCGTTGCGACATTTGGGGTTAGGTGTAGTCTGGAAGTCAAGCTCCGCGAGCCGATTAGCCAGTGCCGCACGAGCTTGATCGAGAAGCAATTCATCCAACATAACAATGAAGTAGTTAAGGAGAAGTTAGCAGCGTGCTGCATAGCGATGAGGCTGAGTCGAGGCGAGGCGAATTAGAGCCTAGCTCGAGAGAGCTGGCGAGGCGATCTAAGGAGTTAAATGTCTTTCTCTATCTTATGGTGATGCTGCGAGTTGCAATGACTATGTCTTGAGATCGGTGATTGCAAGGACATGAGGCGAAGTATGCAGAAGTCTTGCATTGAGCTGGTGGATCCCATTTGCATGATGTACATAGTTCCTGCAGTGGCCGAGCTATGACATGTTTCGAGTGCGAGCCAAGATCTTGAGAGTTGGGGTCGAGAGCAATGTTCCAGGTTACCTTGAATGCAAGGAGAGCTATGCATGGGTTCTTGCATCAGTGATCCGAGGTGTGCTCGAGAGCGACGAGCAGCCTTTGCGGGAATGCGAATTGGTGAGGTGTTCTACGAGTAGAGCCTAAGTATGCATGCAGATGCTATGTTGGTATTTGGATGAGCGAGCCATTGTTCTGAGGCATAGCTTGGTGCTATGTTTGTCCCTTCGGAATGATTGACGAGCTCCTATGTTAGTTATCATGCGATGGTGATCGAGTTCTCAGGTTGCATGCGATGTAGTCTTTGATCTAGGATCGGGAGCCTGGGGCTGGCCGTGAGAGATCTATTCCTTGGGTTCTTTGGTTGAGCTCATTGTTTAGCGTTGAGCTAGAAATGGGTTCTTGAGCGCAAAGTGAGGTTGAGGCAAGCGAGCTACTCTAGAACTACGCGTGACTTTGAGACACAAGCGATGCGTGTACGTAGGCGGTTTACATGAGTATATTGGATGCTCGTGTAGGCTTCAAGTCCAAACGGCCATCCATATAGTCTTTTGCTGTGTTGTATTGAGGGTGATGGCTTGGTGCGCTGCGCTACAATTTGGAAAGTCGAGCTAACTTAGTTTCCGCCTAAGTCTTGGACCTAGCTTGCATGGAGGCGTAGTCCGGGAACGAGTTTGTGCAGACTTCTAGTCGATGCGCACGAGCTATTTTCCAGTGCCGCGTGGGTGGTACTTTGGGCCCGCGACAGTTGGTATCAGAGCGAGTTCCACGACGGGTTGGTGATGTGCAACTTATTGAGCAAAAGTTGGTATCAATTGTTAGCCGTAGAGTTTACTTTATGTTGTGTAGGTGTTAGTTATATTATGTGTGTTCCGACGGTACTTAGTTACTACCAGACGACGGTTGGGAATGGCTGGTGACGTTTGGTCACACCCCTTCGGGATTTATATAAGCGATGTACTTTCTCTTTGGAGATAGACAGAGAGGGACTATTGTAAATGTATTGAAGTCACGGATGATTAATAGACTTTGATACTTTCTGATCTATCTTATGTATTTGTATTTTCGTACAACGTCTATGCACCAGTAAACTAGGTTACCCCAGCGGGTAAACATTTGGCGCCGCTGCTAGGGAACGAACCTGGGTCACCCGCGTGACAGGCGGGAATAAACATCAATGCCGGTTGTGCATAACTTGGTTACACAGGTAAGCGTTCAGGCCCAAGTTGTTAGTTGTGAAGCGAAAGCGAGTTGTAAGATGATCACGTGTTGGTCTGGGTTCATTTGGTTCTGGAAGAGGCCAATGCTAAGTTGAACTTCATGGTTGCAGCGTTCTTGGATACGACTAGCAAATCTCATCAAGTGCTATCAAGTTGTAAGAGCTAGTAGCAGGGATGCAATGTCGGGTGTCATTAGGAGCCGTGACGTTCCTATGGCAAGTCGAGTTGTTTCACCGGAGTGTTAGCCAACTCTAGTTCTTTGATGTAGACGAGTCACAATGTCAACAAGCTACTTTGTGAACTTCGAGTGGATCGGTCTAGGTTTGGTTCACCTAGAGGTCGAAGTGCGACGAGTAAGTGGAAGGGTAATGCGGTGCATGAGTCCGGAACTTCTCTGTTGTTGGTTGTTGCTATAGTCTAGCATGGTGAACTGGGCGAGACATATTGGAATGGATGAGTGGTTTCTTGCGGGTATCAGTTGAAACTGGGAATTGGTGAGGTCCCGAGTTAAGAAAAGATGTGTCCCGAAATCGTGTACGCGGCGGGGTAGGTCAGCGGTGAGTCATGACATTTGTTGAGGTTTACCAGTGTTGCACGAGGAGCAAATTTTCTGAAGAAGCTGACTGATATCTTGAGGCTTGAGTGACTGGGGATTGCTGCAGAATTGCCTAGTGTTGCGAAGCGAGTGAGAATGTTACCACACCGAGCTAAGTGTAGCTCTTCTCTTGAGTGAAATTGAGTCCATGGACGACCCTGGTTGTGAAAGTTGGTCCCGAACGAGTAGGTTTGAAGAACTTGAGGGGAGGATTGCTTCACGAGTGGGACTTGGTGGAGGATCTAGAACTGAGTTGATCCAGGTTGGCTAAGGACGAAATCTTATGTCAGATGGGTGTATTGCCTAAAAGGAGTTGGGAAATTTATTTGTGTCTGTCTTCCACTAGAAGGAATGAGTGCAAGTCGAAGTAGGGTTGAGCATTGTGATGTTGTCTTAGAATTGTCTTACTCGGAAGTGCAGTGTTGCCGGCATCAAGGACGTCGCCTATTTTTAAGTGGGGGAGGATGTAAGGGGCTTTGTGAGTTGACGAGCTAGATTGGGTTTTAGCGCATGTCGCTTCGAATTTCGATTCCTTGAGCGCGCAATGCCTTAAGGATGCATTATTGCGAATGATGGATGAGCGCTTTTATATATGTGGTTGCATTGGACGATGTTGTGGGCACCGACTTGAGTATGCATTATGCATTGTGCCAGGTTATGTGGGTGATGCATTTGTTACTTCAAGGCAACATTGAGGCCAACTTATCTCTTTGCGGTTTGCGCGTGAGACTTATGCTTTGCCGCTCATGGGGGCCAACGTGCTGGCGCGCTCGAGGCAAACGTAGCGCAATTAGCGGATTGGAGTCCGGAGCGATTTATCTTGGCCGTTGATGCATATCTCGAGGAGGGCCGACTATGTTAATTCGACAAGGTGATGTTGCCTTTATAAGGTGAGGCTTGTTGAGGCATTTGGACAGGGGGAGGAAGACAAGTAGCATCATTTGTGTTGAGAGCGCGAGTAGAGTGCGAAAATGGGAGCACAACTAAGGGCAAAAGTTAGCAGTGTGCTACATAGCGATGAGCCTGAGTTGAGGCGAGGCAAATTAGAGAGCCGAGCTTGAGAGAGCTGGCAAGGTGATTAAGGAGTCGAATGTCTTGCTCTATCTTATGGTGATGTTGCGAGTTGTGATGGCTATGTCTTGAGATTGGTGATTGCGAGGACATGAGGCAAAGTATGCAGAAGTCTTGCATTGAGCTGGTGGATCCCATTTGCATGATCTACGTAGTTCCTCTAGTGGCCGAGCTATGACGTTGTGTTCCGAGTGTGAGCCGAGATCTTGAGAGTTGGGGTCGAGAGCAATGTCCTAGGTTACCTTGAATGCAAGGAGAGCTATGCATGGGTTCTTGCATCAGCGATCCGAGGTGTGCTCAAGAGCGACGAGCAACCTTTGCGGGAATGTGATTTGGCGAGGTGTTCTACGAGTAGAGCACAAGTATGCATGTGGATGCTATGTTGGTATTTGGATGAGCGAGTCACTGTTTCGAGGCATAGCTTGGTCCTATGTTGGTCCCTTGGGAATGATTGATCAGCTCCTATGTCGGTTATCATGCGATGGTGATCGAGTTCTCAGGTTGTATGCGATGCAGTCTTTGATTTAGGATTGGGAGCCTGGGGCTGATCGTGAGAGATCTATTCCTTGGGTTCTTTGGTTGAGCTCATTGTTTAGCGCTGAGATGGAATTGGTTTCTTGAGTGCAAGGCGAGCTTGAGGCAAGCGAGCTACTCCAGAACAACACGTGACTTTGAGACGCATGCAATGCATGTGTGTAGGTGGTTTACATGAGTATATTGGATGCTCGTGTAGGCTTCAATTCCAAACGGCTATTCATATAGTCTTTTGCTGTGTTGTATTGAGGGTGAGGACTTGGTGCGCTGCGCTACAATTTGGAAAGTCAAGCTGACTTACTTTCCGCCTAAGTCTTGGACCGAGCCTGCAACATGTCACGACTTACTCTGGGCCCGTGACATGTCACGGGCTTCTCGATCAAGCTCGTGTGGCACTGGCTACTCGGCTCGGGGAGCTTGACTTCCAGACTACGCCTAACCCCAAATGTCGCAACGAAGCACAACATAGTAATGTAGTAGACTTAAGTAATACACAGTATAGTGTGGAATTGCAAAAGTAATGCAACACAATGCAACACAGACCAAATATGTGGGTGGGCACAACCCCAATTCACTATATCCTTTGATCACGAACAAATACAAAGTCAGAATGACTGTGTGTTGAAAATCACTTTGTGCCCAAAGAATATAAGATCAAGGCTAAAAGACTTAGCCGATCGATTATTACTACAAAAAGAGCTCTCAGCCCCAAAATAGAATACCAGGGAATCTGAATGCTGCCCCAAGGAAGAAATTCGCAACACTACACCTCTCCTTCGCAAAGCACTGAATTCGGTGCTCTTCTCTGCTTCCAAGCTTCGAATCTCAAATCCGAATGACCATCTGCCACTAATTCTGACTCTCTCAAATGCCTCAAGGCCGCGCCTTAAGTAGTAGACGCCTTGAAATGCCAAACATTGGGCTACTGCCAGATATAGGGCGCACCCCCAATCTACGTTCCACAAAATTCACAACGCTTTGCGGATTGCGCCAAACCCAAAATCCCAAGTCAGTTGCTTATCTTCTCATTGGCCAATGCATCACAAGGAACCACCACCGCTGATCCCGCCTCAAATATTAAATGCATCGCGCAATGCACCAAGACAAGTGGACACTCAAATGTTTATGCAATCTCTAATGCAAGTCGGCCCTCCAAGTCGCATACAAATGCCTCGGGCTTAGCCCCAAATGGCTAAGCCAAGAACAGATGTTGTCTCTACAACTTCATCCAATGCAACTCCAAAAGAAAGCGCACAACCCAATTCTCTAAAATGCCTATGAAGTTCTAGGTTCACAACATCCTCCCCCACTCAACTCGTGGTGACGCCCTCGACGCCGTTGTATCTTTGATCCCTCTGAAGATGCAAGAGAAGGGCTTCACCCCAACTCACATGTCAGAATCGGAGTCGCACTCAAGGAAAGTCCTCTTGTCGAACAGGATCACAACTTCATCGACTGCTCGCTGGTCCACTTCGCCTCTCTCGCGATCAATAGGAACCGCAGAATGTTGTTGCTGGTTCACTTGTCGCACACAATTCTTTAAACTTCTCGGATGATAGCGGAAGATCTTCTTCCCTTCGTACCACCCGACATGTCTCCAACCCTCATGCTCGAATGGATCTTTGTTGCGCACGCAAAACACAACTTCCATTTGCTTTTTGCACAAACATAGGATTTGCATAAGGTTCATCCAAGCAGCCCCAATCATATAGATTCTCCAACTCATCCATCAAGTATCTCAACTTCACAATCTGCTCATCGACACTCAAAATCTTCTCAGGTTGCTCGGCACACCTCCTCTCTAGATCCGGCTCAATAAATTCAATGACCCGCAGTGCTGATGTCGTGTTCGACTCTTCATCACTATCGATCACTAAGGCTGCCAAAACCAAATCATCAGGACCCCCAAGGCAACTCGCGCTTAAAGAACTCGAGCACTTCGTCGAATCCTCTCACTGCACAAATGGAACTATGAACTGCCGCTACGGACCAACAATGATCAGACACCCCAAGTGCGGTGCTATCATTTCCGAAGCACGTCGTAGAAAATCCACGCTAAGGATTATCTCAAAATCCAGCATGTCAATGGCAAACAAGTCCACACTTCCACTCCAATTCGCCATCTTCATTGTGGCATCACTGATATTGCCACTTACCCTACCCATCGGTGATGTCGCTGCTCTGAAAGTTGATTCGACCGGCTCCACTCCTAGCCCAAGTCGCTCGGCCAAACTCATGGAGACATAGTAATGACTTGCCCCTGTATCGACCATTGCAAGCATGCGCTGATCACCAAAGTAAGTCTCGACGTAGCACAACTCATGCATACTCGAGCTTGGCTGTGATGCATCTGAAGCCTTCACCTGCTGCAATGCATTCAACAACTGCAACCCTCCCACATAGAGTCTTTGGATCCTTTGTCTTCATCGCATTCATCTCAGCGCGATTTGGACAATCTCTCGCAAAGAGATCCGGTTGACCACACACAAAGCAGTTTCAAACTATGTTCCTCTCCGTAGGACGTGCAGGCTCTTTTTCTTTAACATCACCTTTCTTCTGCTGTGCATCACTATGCCGTTTCTCCCACTTGGAGCGATTCCGGCGACGATCCTCACCATCCGACCTCGCACCTTTGAATCCTTTAGCAGCATCCCCCTTGTAGTCAAGTAGCTCATCCGCCACGGTAATTGCTTCGGCCAAGGTTTGAACTCTGCGTCGCTATAGTTCCTCTCTAGCCCAACCTTGTAAGTTCTTCGTGAAAAGATAGAGCTTCTCGAAATCATTCAACTTTGTGCATTCCAAGTCCAATCCGCATCTGTCCAAATCGATTTGGACAGTGCTCTAATACCAACTTTCACAGGCTTCTCGATTAAGCTCGTGCGACACTGGCTAATCGACTCGGGGAGCTCGACTTCCAGACTACGCCAAACCCAAATGTCGCAAGGGAACACAACAAAACAATGCAGTAACATAACTATCACCCAGTATAGCGTGGAAATGCAAACGAAAGCAACACGATGCAATGTAATGCATTACAGACCAAATATGTGGGTGGGCACAACCCCAATTCACTTTATCCTTTGATCAGGAACAAATACAAAGTCACAATGGCTGCGTGTTGAAATACACTTTACGCCCAAAGAATACAAGATCAAGGCTAAAACACTTAGCCGATTGATTATTACAAAAAGAGCTCTCAGCCCCAAAGACTATCTAGACCCTAGCTCGCTCCAATGCTTGCTGCTCCAGATTGCTCACCAAGTGGCTCCAAGTCTCCACTTGAATCCGAAACACCCCAACAATTGATCCTCTGATGCTACTACTGATCCGATACCAAATGATCCACCAACAAATGACGATGATGATGCCAAATGCCTCAAGGTCACCTTCCTTATAAAGGCTTCTCCTCCATCGGAGAATGAACAGTCGGCCTCCCAGATCTACATCTAACGGCGGAGAAAAATCCTCAACACCTAGATCCGTAAATCATGCAAGTGCATAGAGCAATACAACAAGTCAACGCCCAATATGAGTAGCCCCAAATAACAAGTTGCGCGCACAATCAATGCATAACCGTTATGGGTCCGCTACAACTCAAGTTGGCCTAATGCTGCCTTGAATATATAAATTCCTTGGGCTTAGCCCCAAACGGCTAAGTCTAGATGAGATGTCGGCACAAGACTTTGTCCAATGCATCAAAACTGGGCCCAACCACCCAATTTAACTCGGAACTAAAAGAAAGTGTGCAACCCCAAGTCGCACTACGCTCAACAAAATGAACCTGAAGTCCAGGGTCCCTACATCCACCCCCACCTAACTCGTGGCGACGCCCTCGACGCTAGTGCATCCCCCTGCCAATGCACAGGAGTTGTCCACCTCTGCAACTCATTCATGCCAAGAAGAGTCCCACTCAAGGAACTCCAAGTCCTCGTCATCTCCACAAAGAGCAGCGTTGAACCCAACTCTGCTAGATCGCGACAATGCCTCCGCCTCCTCGGTAAGCATAACTCTCAACGCCTCGATCACCCCTTTTTGGCGCTCGACCCCAATCAACAAACTGCTCATGGAAATCTTCGAACAGTTCCGCTTGAACTTTGGGAAATAACACACCACTCCAAGTAACTGCCTCCACTCTCTCTCATTTCTCGGAACCGAATTAGATCGGAATCAATCATGTTTGCCTCCATGATCCCAAAACATAACATCCTCCATGTATGCAAGAACCCCTCGATCCAACTCAGAAGAAACACTGCCAACTCGATCTCTTCTAGAGTCGACACAAAGGCACAAGGTCCGTCCTTCCTTGCGCCCATCCCCAATTTCTAGGACAGTATAAGATGTGGTAGGCCGCTCGACATCTTGGATCGCAGAACACGACTCAGGTTCATTTTTTACTCCAATCAATGTCTCCGGAATCCGCCCATCTCCTTCTTCACATCCAACTTCCCGCAGCTCCATCACATTCAACATCCCACAACTCGACACCAGCTCCAACGAGTTGATCAACTACACTGCCCCCACCATTGGAACCATTGTATCCGTTGTCGACACTGCATTGATCTTAGCCCACTCAGGGCACTCCTGAGCAAAATGACCAAGTTGCCCGCAAATGAAGCAGCTCCAATCCCGCTTAGCCTTATCCTTCTCGCTATGAGCAGAATCACTCCCAGACTGCTTAACCTTCCTTCTCCATCGGAAGTCAACACAAAGGCGCAATGCTCTTTTCTTGCGCTCCAATTCCAGAACCGTATGAGATGTGGAAGGGCCTTCGACATTTTGGAACTCGAAACACAACTCGCTCTCGTTTCTGTCTCTAATCGATGTCGTCAGAATCCGCCGATCTCCTTCACCACTCCCATTCTGACTCAAAGCATTACCATGTCTGCCACTCCTTCGACAGAATTGCTCGCACAGATCAACACTGTCAGACTTGACTCCTCCAAATCTAGTCGCTGCATCGCCCGTGGAAACGAGCAAGTCCTCCGCGAGCCTGAACCAAAATGGAGCCGGGCTCAAAATCGGAGGAACCAAAAATGGAGCGGGGATCAAAATCGGTAGCAACCAAAATGGGCTCAGCTCAAACTCTTTCTATCCCAACTTCAATTTTATTCCTATCTCCCAGACAGCCAAATTTTCCAAATTTCTCCATTTTGACACTTTGCCAAATTTAGCAATTTTATACTCCCACCTTGACACTTAGGCAATTTTAATTTTCAAGATTTTCCCAACGAAGGCCACCTAACTCCGAAATTGTTGCCAAACTTATTCCAACACCTAAGCCCTCCAGCAAAAAGAGGGGGTCCCCATTTGCAATGGGGCGATGGTGTGAAAACCACACAACAGGTTCCTAAGGGCCAGTTTGATACTTTCCCATCTAATAAGACGCCCAATTTTGTATTCACCTTTATCATCTTTTCAATGCCAACGAATAAAGGGAACTCGTCCCTCCACCAGAGCCATTTCCTCATCACCAATGCCCTCGGAATAATCAAAACCTATTCCGGGCCATGCCCACTCCAAGAAAGTTTCTAACCCACCCAAAATATCATCCTCAAACAGAGCATGCATAACCCATCTAATAATATCAAAATCCTCACCCAACTCAAGAGCCCATGCCAATATCATGGATGCAATATCAACATTAAGCCTGCCCCTATGAATTGCCTCTTGAAATTTAGGGCCCAACATTTCAAACATTGCTTCCATCAGCTCCTCGTTTGCCCATTTCAAGAGCTTATGCAACTTCGCCTTCTTTACCGGTCCAAAGAAACCTTTTTTTTGCTTTCGGGTCGCCGGTTTGAAGGTGAAAGTAGCCTCCATGATACCAACCAAATCAGCTCTGCAATCAAAAGCTACCACACAAGAGACAGTTTAAAAATTGTCAATAATCAAAAGCATATGTTATAAGAAAAATTTCTCTGGAGATGTGTAGTGGGCGAAATGAACTCCATATCCCGCCCTGACCTTTATTATAGGCAAGCCATTATGCTTTATCACAACATAGAGAAAAGAGTCCTTGATATAATTGATATGTCCCATCTGTCCCATTCCTCGCATCACCAATTATCATTTGTCATGCCGTCAAAGAACCTAGAGCTTAAAATGCCCTCCCTTGCTATGATTGATATTTCTGAACACGTGCCTAGGCACGATTATTTGGGTGTGAAACAATAAGCTAGTCATTTATAATTACTTCCTAATAGCCCAACGTCACTCCTTGACGCCTAAAACCAAAGCTGCCATTATCTTTTCAAAGCAGTGGGCACATATAAATATGATGTCGCAAATACCAACTGTCCTTTTGGCTGTCACCTCCACAACATATCTTTGTCCATATATTACCTTGTGAATCCCCCAAAGCTCCACATTTATTACTTTCGCTTTCTATTCCCCCATGTTGAGAATATGATGACATAAAAGCATTACTCCCAATCAATGGGTAGAAAATTTAAATTTTCAAAATAAGTGTTTCCCACCCGCTCAAATGTAGTTGCCCATTTAGACAATGCATTTGCATCCATATTCCCCATTCTCCTAATGTGTGTTATTTTGAAATCTTCAATAAGCTTCAACAGATCCACAATTGCTTGAATAATGGGTTGCAAGTGCCAAGCCTCCGTATTTTTTTTCATTTTGGCATTCACAATGATTAGTGAGTCTCCCTCTAAGTGCAATTTTGTTACTCCCATTTTCAAACCCAGCCTTACACCCAATATAATGTTGCTTTTACTTCCGCCATATTGTTTGTCCCCTCTGCAAGTCTCAGCACTGAAAGCCAAAGTCTCCCCTTTCCAAGTTTTTTCAATCGCCCCAACACTAGAAGTGCCCGCATTCCCTTTTGAAGCACCATCAAAATCAACTTTGGTCCACCCGGTTTCAGGTTGTTTCCATCTATAGCAATCTTTTGCCTTTACTGCTTTGCCATTGTTTCCATCAATCCCCATATGTCTGATTTTAGTACCCAGCCACATATTTTGAATTCTGCTATCACCACTAGTAAAAGGGCAGGTAAGTGCATTTATACTTGCAGACGGGGTCAATACTTCCTCAATAGAATGGTTGATCCTATAAAGAAGCCTATTTATCGACTCTCTCTTATCCACAAATATCCTCCTATTACACTCCTTCCGTATCTCCCATATAACAATTGATGGACAAATGTCCCAAATACCTGATAGCATTGATTTGTTATGACTTGCTAGCCAACTTAAAAAAATGTCCCTATAGTGTTCTAGAGAGGGCCCTGCCATCCCAACTTTGCTTTTACCATTCGCCAACATTGACTTGCAATCTTGCATTGGACAAGGAGATGATCATCATCTTCTTCAGCTTCTTCACATAATACACATTTAGTTGGGCCAATGAACCCCAACCGCCTTCTTCTTTCTCCAGTAAGAATCCTGCCCCTTGTCGCCAGCTAGGCAAAGACACCCGCTTTTGGAAGACAATCCTTGCCCCAGCATAATCTTGTTGGCCACTGCTCTTTGTTATCAAGATTCCAAATATTTGATAGCCCAACTTGACAGAATATTTCCCGCTGTTAAAGCCACACTAGACTATAATATCTTTACCACTGTTTAAAGTTATATTCCTGGACTCAAGAACACCTCTCATCAAACTTTTTTGCTGCTCAGATAGCCTTTGTTTTTTAAGTTTTCCAACTCCATTCCCATCCAAGTAGGCCTTCCTTCCTTCCAAGGTAGTCTGCAACATTCTCCCCCCAGGATCTAACAAAAGCGTAAATCATGTAGTTCTGCTGAATCCTTTAAAGCTGGATATCCATTCCACGAATCCTCCCAAAATTTTGCTTTCTTACCATCCCCAATCTTCCACGTGATATGCTCAGTTATAACATGTCTACAAGATATGATAAAGTTCCATATTGCAAAGCCTCTAGGGGGATTCCTTGTTGTGAGAATCCTGATGTTTTCAAAAGATTCCAGATATTTTGCTTTAATGATTCTCACCCACATTCTATTAGGATTTGTAAAGATGCACCAAACCAATTTGGCACTGAGGGCAGTATTCATCAACTGCCAGTCTCTAATGCTTGCACCCCCTCTATTTTTAGGCTGACAGATCTTATCCCATGCGAGCAGAGGTATTTTATCCTCTTGGTTAGCTCTATTGCAGAATTTTTTTTGCATTTGTTGTCCAATTTTGTTTATGACTTTAGTTGGTATTCTTAAGCACATCATTGGAAAAATGGGAATAGCAGATATAACAGATTTAAGCGTTAGAATCCTACCAGCAGAAGAAAGCCACTAACCCCTCCATCCTTCCATCTTTCTCGAGCATGTAGAGATTAAGTCCGACCACATCCGATTTAACAGCTCCACCAAACAAAGGAATGCCCAAATATTTTGCAGGTAGTGTACCTTTCCTCAGCCCCAAAAATTGACAGATCTCTCTGTCTTTGAAATAATCAAACTTTAAAATAATCATTTTTAATTGCTCATTTCTCGTTAGTAGCAATGTAAACTTAAATAATTTCAAAACTAGTTAAACACTCCCCTTAAACCTATCGAACGACTATTGCACGAAAAAAAAGCGCAACTGTTAGTTTAGCATGTTATTATGTGTTCTAAATCTAATAGTGGTTATAAGCCAATCTCTCCAGCTGCGAATAGAAAGTCCTAATTGGGTATCATATGCAGTTAATTTGGAGTCCAAGCGCAAACTCCAAATTGGGCATTATCTGAAACTTCACAGGTACCGTCCCAGCGTTGTAAAAGGACATTAATTTATTGTCATTGTAAGTTTTACATTGCAACTAACGAGAAATTAAAAGTGATTATTTGGGAGTTTAGATAGAATCACATTAATGCAGGGATTGCAAATAGTATCAAACAATTTCAAACTGCCATTGAGATAATTTATTCTGCGAGAAAAAGTTTTGATGATTCTTTGGTCTCATCAATACTATTTGGAATCTCTGAATTTATGTGATTTTACATAAACTCCAAAATAATCACTTTTAATTACTTGTTTCTCATTAGTAGCAATGTAAAAGTAATAATTACAATAACTAAATTGCTTGGACTATAAGTCGTAGCATGATCAAAACTTTTTCTCCCTAATTAAACACTCCCCTTAAACCTATTGACTAACTGTTAAACGAAAAAAAGTGTATAGCAGCCCTCAAAGACAACTCTTCAAGGCTTAATACTACTTCTGCATATATCAGTTATACGACTAAGTAAGATTTATATAAATGAATTAGGCATTGGTATACCTGAGTTAATTATGGACCAACCTTCTGAATCAATCTTTTTTATTGTATTCTGCAGCAGCTAATTGATGTTCTAATGCTTTATTGTTCTAGTAGCTAATTTACACAAAGTTAAATAATGCAGTTTGAGTGATAAAGCATTAGAACATCAATGGAAACTCCCTGATCTAAAATCCTTGGAACAATATGATAAAGCTGTGAAATTTGGTAATATGGGTAGGCTCACACAACTGCAAAGCCCTTGTCCATATGTAATTTCAGACCTAATTAAATACTCGCTTTAAATCTATCAATCGAGTATTTCATGAAAATAGATGCAACTGATAGCTTAGCATGTTATTATGTGTTCTAAATCTAATAGTGGTTATATGCCAATCCGTCCATCTGCGAGTGGAAACTCTAAATTGGTTATCATATGTAGTTAATTTGGAGTCGAATTGCAAAATCCAAATTGGGTTACCATTGCAGCTTTGTAAAAGGCCTTTAATTTATTGTCATTTTAAGTTTTACATTGCAACTAACAAGAGATTAAAAGCGATTATTTTGGAGTTTAGATAGAATCACATTAATTCAGAGATTCCAAATACTATCAAATGATTTCAAACTACCATTGAGATAATTTGTTCTGTGAGAAAAAAGTTTTGATGATTCTTTCGTGTCATCTATACTATTTGGAATCTCCAAATTTATGTGATTTTACATGAACTCCAAAAAAATCACTTTTGCTCTTGTTATTGGTCATGGCATCTTCTGGTTTTGCTTCTGGCATTCTTCTTATTTTTAATCAATATTTTTTATGTGAATAAACTTTGAAATAGCTTTATTAATTTGGAATTTGTTGGTAATTACATGAATCCATGGAATATGACTACTACGACGGGTTTTACAGATTTTGGAGAGGTGCATATAATGGGAAATGCTCAGTTTTACAAATGGCTGTGATGATACCTGCAAAGCTTCTGATATTGCTGAATTTGGGAAGTACATGTGGACTGTAAAAGCGGCATTTACTTGTATCTATACAGTAGGTAATACTCCCTCCTATTTTGGGATGTTGAGAATTATTATTCCTCTTGGAATTATATGCCTCTATTTTGCTATATTAACAGCCCTCACCTCTCCCTATGCTAAGTTGACTAGCTCATCTATTGATGAGTGCTAGTTTAGTGCTAAGGGAGTGCTGAGTTTTGTTCTTCTCTAGATTCAGTCTTCAGTGATTTTGATCTTGGGTGGCTTCAAAGCTAAAAACATGGTATCAGAGCTAGTTGTCAATTGTGGGTTAGTAGATTATTAGGAATCTATAGTGATTTAATTCTTGAAAGCAAAGTATGATGTCTTGTATCCGTTGATGGCATTGACGATAAAAAAAGCTTGAAAGTAGAGCAGTTTCTAGGGGGGTTTCTATGTCTTTCTTATTAGTGCAGGTATTTTGGAGCTCTTTGGAGGAAATCTGAGCTCACCATGGAGTTTAGAGCAGCTGATAAAGTCAGAGTCGCCATTTGATTCGTCCAAATCAGACACTGGATGTGAAATTTGTGAAGGTTCGAAGCAGGTCTTTCATTTCTAGATCTGAAGGGTAGCTGATCTCTCAAAGCATTTTTAGGCCAAATGGACTGTGCCATCAAGTCTAAAAGGCCCAAAAACGCTAAAATCAACTTTCAATTTGTCAATTTTGGAGAATTTCAAATTTGAGGCAAAACATTTTTAGTAGGCAGAGCCATAGGCCCCACCTGCATCATACAGTACAAAATTTAGTTTTAAAAAATATATATTTATTTCCTACATAAAAGTTTATATTTATTCAGAAAGGGCAGGATTTAAATATTAAAAAAATTACTTTGGTTTTAAATTTTTTTTTTTCTTGAAATTGAAAGAAGAAAATATATAAATAAATGTTTAAACCTATCAACCAACTATTGCACCAAAAAAAGCGCAACTTCTAGTTTAGCATGTTTGTATGTGTTCTAAATCTAATAGTGGCTATAAGCCAATCCCTCCAGCTGCGAGTAGAAACTCCAAATTGGGTATCAAATGTAGTTAATTTGGAGTCCAAGTGCAAACTGCAAATTCAGCATTATCTGAAACTTAACAGGTACTGTCTCAGCTTTGTAAAAAGGCCATTAAATTATTGTCATTGTAAGTTTTACATTGCAACTAACGAGAGATTAAGAGTAATTATTTTGGAGTTTAGATAGAATTACATTAATCGTGGGATTCCAAATAGTATCAAACGATTTCAAACTACCATTGAGATAATTTATTCTGTGAGAAAAAGTTTCGATGATTCTTGGGTCTCATCAATACTATTTGGAATCTCTAAATTTATGTGATTTTACATAAACTCCATGTTAAGGTTTTAGGATAGCTGCAAATGTAATAGCACTCTATATTTTGTGTGTCAAATGCAGCAATCTCTCTTTCATTTATATTGAGAATGAGGCAAAGAGAGACATGTCCCTTCATGGGACATGTCTATTCATTAGTATGTGATTAATATAATGACAATTGATTATGTAACTACATAAATATATATGTATATATAATATATATATACACATATAATATCTTTGAATCATTATTATATTAATTTCTCCTAATAGTATTTTAGATATACATCTATATATATATTATATCTCACATATATATATATATAATCTCATAAGATTTATCCGACAGAAGCTACAAAACATCAACACTCCCTCTTAGCTAGAGAAGATAAAATCCATCAATCCAAGAGAGCAACACAAAGTTAATTGTCAAAGTTTATTTGATATCACATTACTGTGATATACTGTGATATGGTCTGACCAAAAATATCAAGTCTCATGATATTCACCATAACTCATAGATTCATAAAAATATCATCTTATGATATTGGGAGTATTGGTCACAGAATATCAAGTCGCATGATATTCTCCAAATACTCAAAGTAATGGCCTACCGACATCAAGTCTCATGATGTCCACCAAGTACTCAAAAGTTTATAAAGATATCATCTCATGATATCGGGAGCATTGGCCTGCAGAATATCAAGTCGCGTGATATTCACTAAGTGCTTAGAGTAATGGCCTACCAACATCAAGTCTCATGATGTCCACCAAATACTCAACAAATGTCCATAGGTAATTTGCACATGTATCCTCAATAATACTTACCATAGGAACATTCATATCATCTATCATGATCTGTTTCAGACATCATAAGATGTCTATCACAATAGAAGGCCATGGTCTGTTTAAGGAACTTAATCCACCATGCAAGATATCATCTATCATAATCTGTTTCAGCCATCATAAGATGTCTATCACAATAGAAGGCCATGGTCTGTTTAAGGAGCTTAATCCACCATGCAAGATATCATCTATCATGATCTGTTTCAAACATCATAAGATGTCTATCACAATAGAAGATCAAGTTATTGTAAGATCGTCACCTTCCAATAACTTTTACAAATACAAGTGATAATCATTTGGAAGTCGTCACTTCCTCATGATGTACACAGGGGGCAGGCCCATTAAAAACATGGATTCACACACATGACATCCGCCATGCCTCATTGTAGAGGGTGGAAACAAGTGATTTCACCTCGAACTTCTCTCATAGAGAAGAACTCATTGGGCACATATCAATCTGTTGATCTTTTCATCCAAGATTGCTTAAGATAAACTGTCAGACTCCCTCTCAGTCTGATATCAATCTTCTGAGCTCCTCGTCCAAAGTTATCTCTGAAGTGTCAAACTCCCTCTAAATCTGATATCAATCTTCTCTTCCTGCAAGAGCATCCCCAGAAAAGATCAAGGCAAAAAGCTCTTATAGTACAAATAGAAACACAGATAAGAGAGATACTACAAAGAGTAGATAGAATCATAAATGTAATACTCAAGGATAATAAATACTTCTCTGCGCATCAACATCCGTGATACAAGTTACTTCAATGAAGGTCCATATACATCAAATTAGAAAACACCTTCTTAGATTATTTGAGAGACATCTCCCTTTTGAATCATCTCCCCACTAAGGATGGTTCAAATGGGAATGTAACATTGGTTATTATTCCCCCCCACAATGCAAAATTCCCACTCTTATAACGTTGAACAATTCTCATGTCTTCTTGTGAAATGACTTGATTGCTCCAATAGAGGTGACACTCTATAATTAATGCTTGCTTTCTAGAAAGAGACACCCTTCTTTGAATACGTGCTTCTTTGTTAATGCTTGACCACAATCATAACAAATTAATATATCTCTTTAATGAAAGCCGCTACAAAGTCTAACTAATCATTATGGAAACCGCTGTATACTTTGCAAATTCATTGTCCTCAACCTCTTACTAAACACTTCAAGCACTCCTTTGGCTTATTAACACTCTGTTACAATTCACTTGACCTTATTCTTTGCACTTGGTGTGGACAAAAGTGTGCAACACAACTTCACTCACTGGATTTCACATAGACCCGTACACAGTCGATCATAACTTTTGAACCCGACACTTTCTCTCCAATTGCTCTGATGACATTTTTTGCAATTTGTTTATCACCAACATATCCAAAATTCAGCAAAATCCAACGGTGTATTTGTGAGATATGGTCCTCGTACTGAGACTGTATTTTCTGAGACAGTCACACATTCACCATCAACAAACTACTCTTACATTTGCAGTTTGGCTCTGATACCATGTTAAGGTTTTAGGATAGCTGCAAATGGAATAGCACTCTATATTTTGTGTGCCAAATGCAGCAATCTCTCTTTCATTTATATTGAGAATGAGGCAAGGAGAGACATGTCCCTTCATGGGACATGTCTATTCATTATTATGTGATTAATATAATGACAATTGATTATGTAACTACATAAATATATATGTATATATATATACACATATAATATCTGTGAATCATTATTATATTAATTTCTCCTAATAGTATTTTAGATATATATCTATATATATTATATCTCACATAATATATAAATATATATTCAATAATCTCATAGTATTTATCCGACAAAAGCTACAAAACATCAACACTCCAAAATAATCACTTTTAATTGCTTGTTTCTCCTTAGTAGCAATGTAAAATTAATAATTACAATAACTAAATTGCTTAGACTATAAGTAGTAGCATAATTAAATCTTTTTCTCAATGTAAAATGTTTGCATGGCAGAGGATACGTGTATGTGCTCTTGTTATTCGTCATGGTGTCTATAGCTTTAGCTATTGGTAAAATGCATTTCTTCTTATTTTTAATCAATATTTATTTTGTAAATAAAGTTTGAAATAGCTTTATTAGTTTGGAATTTGTTGGAAATTACATGAATCCATGGAATATGACTACTACGAGGGGTTTCACGGATTTTGGAGCAGTGCATATAATGGGCAATGCTCAGTTTTACAAATGACTATAACGATACATGCAAAGCTTCTGATAATGCTGAATTTGGGAAGTCCACGTGGACTGTAAAGGTGACATTTGCTTGTATCTGTTATAAGCTACCATTGAGATAATTTATTCTGTGAGAAGAAGTTTTGATGGTTCTTTGGTCTCATCAATACTATTTGGAATCTTGGAATTTATGTGATTTTACATAAAATCCAAAGTAATCACTTTTAATTGCTCGTTTCTCATTAGCAGCAATGTAAAATTACATAATTTCAAATCTAATTAAACATTCCCCTTAAACCTATCAACTGACTATTGCACGAAAAAGGTGCAACTGCTAGTTAGCATGTTATTATGTGTTCTAACTCTAATAGTGGTTATAAGGCAATCCCTCCAGCTGCTAGTAGAAACTCCTAATTGGGTAATATATGTAGCTAATTTGGAGTCCAAGCGCAAACTCTAAATTGGCCATTATCTGAAACTTTGCGGGTACCATCACAGCTTTATAAAAGGCCATTAATTTATTGTCATTGTAAGTTTTACATTGCAACTAACAAGAAATTAAAAGTGATTATTTTGGAGTTTAGATAGAATCACATTAATGCAGGGATTCCAAATATTATCAAATGATTTCAAACTACCATTGAGATAATTTATTCTGAGAGAAAACGTTTTGATGATTCTTTGGTTTCATCAATACTATTTGGAATATCTGAATTTATGTGATTTTACATGTACTCCAAAATAATCACTTTTACTTGCTCGTTTCTCATTAGTAGCATTGTAAAATTAACAATTACAATAACTAAATTGCTTGAACTATAAGTAGTAGCATGGTTAAAACTTTTTCTCACCAATTAAACACTCCCCTTAAAGCTATCGATCGACTATTGCACAAAAAAAGCATATAGGAGCCTCAAAGACAACTCTTCAAGGGCTTAATAGTACTTCTACATATATCAGTTATACAACTAGTAAGATTCATATAAATGAATTAGGCATCGGTATACCTGAGTTAATTATGGACCAACCTTCTGAATCAATCTTTTTTATTGTATTCTGCAGCAGCTAATTGATGTTCTAATGCTTTATTGTTGTAGCAGTTAATTTACACAAAGTTAAAATAATTTAGTTTGAGTGATAAAGCATTAGAACATCAATGATAATTCCCCAATCTAAAATCCTTGGATACAATATGATAAAGCTGTGAAATTTGGTAATATGGGTAAGCTCATACAACTGAAGCTTTGCAGGTACCGTTGTAGCTATGTAAAAGGCCATTAATTTATTGTCATTTTAAGTTTTACATTGCTACTAACGATCGATTAAAAGTTATTATTTTGGAGGTTAGATAGAAATTTGTCAATCCAGAGATTCCATAAATAAATAAATTGCCTGCTTCAACTATAAATAGTAGCATCGTTAAACTTTTTCTCACAGAATAGATAACTGTCTGCACAAATGGTGAAGAGATATGTGTACGTGCTCTTGCTATTGGTCATGGCATCTTCTGCTTTTGCTTCTGGTAAAATGCATTCTTCTTCTCTTTAATCAATATTTATTTTCTAAATAAATTCTGAAATAGATTTACTCATTTGGAATTTGTTGGTAATTACAAAGAGTCCATGGTGTATGACTACTTCACTGGGTATTGCAGATTTTGGAGTGGTGCAAACCATGCGCAATGCTTTCCTTATGCGAGTGGCTGTTATGTTACCTGCGTAGCTTAAGATCATGCCAATTTTGGACTTTGCACCAATACTTTGTAATGTCCCCAACTAGGGGGCTGTCAATTTCCAATGTTGAACACACATTATTATACAATCAAATCAATTCAACTTAAGAAGACAATGAATAATTCACAATACATTTGGTAATTAACATATTTAAGCCCCAATTCCTTACTTCTATCCTAAACTCAACCCTACAAAGGATGTGGATTTACTTGTCGTAGGGCGCTTGACACCAATTTATAAGTAGGTTCCCTCAAGGCTTTAGGACCCCATTCCTATCCCATCTTGGGATTCCTCCTACCTTATGTGGTTTTACTCCGCCTCTCCCTACACAACACCAACCTTTCCTCTAAGGGGCTATAGCAAGAGATTAAAAAATAGGCTATGCATATATTAATACTCATGTATTGTGAATATATATATCTTATCCTTCAACATTATTCTGATATTAAACTCATAGATACGTTACAACCTAATTGCTGTCATACAATGGTACCAGCTATGTTAAGGGTTCATTCCTTCCATATATATTATATTCTTTTCCTGATCCAAATCCCACTGCTTAATACCCAAATTATGTATATTATAATCTGTAATTCGATGATGTCTTCTTGAGGGATTGTGGGATCCTTCTTATATCTTGGAATAAGAATGATAGGGCATGATGCCAAAGGATATGTCTCCTTAGAATTTCCCTTTCTCTAGGGCTAAATGGCTCTTTTCATTATTAATCAATACGTCCCAATGTTTATCGTTTGTTTACCTGGCTTATCTTGGGAGACGATAATATGTTTGTTTTTATTCATACTATATAGTATTGTTGTTAACGACTGCTGGCAAGGTGGAAATCGATTAATTTTGGTTAGTATGAATTGATCCAGCTTGCAACAAAATCCATTACACCTGCGATCAATTCCATTGAACAGAGACTGAGGCGAATAGCATATCTAGCATACTATTCTATAATCTTCACAATATCAGAATTTGTGAAGGTCGCATATACTCATCGGTTCGGGACACTCATATCCGCAGGGCAATAAGAGGACGATATTGTACCTGCCCTGGTAGTTATTGATTTCAATATACAAGAAGTGTTGATCATGCTTGATGCCCCAAAGGAATAGATATCGCTCCCTTAATATATCTTCCTGAGGGATCGCATACCTCCTATGATGAGACACGATTCATCTCCCCTCGTTCTGCAGCACACTTAATTATTTGTTGATATAGTCTAAATTAATTCAGAGATATAAATAATTTGTTTGTTGTTGTAATAGAGTTTGCATTTGTGTACAGAGACTATCGACTAGCTTAGTAGTCGTCAAAGCATGTGTCTTGGTTCCTTTATTCCTCTTTAATTTTTATACAGTCGATAAGTATTATTCTTTTCTAATCGAGATTGCTAAGGAATCATATGACATTATTATATCGTTTGTTATATTATACCATTCATTATCATATCTATTTGATATAATTATTTATATATTTATTAATAACATTATATTATATTGATTAATATATCATATTTATTCATTATTATTAATAACATTGAATAATGTATTTATTCATATGAGGAATTAAATTTTATTATTAGTTATTCTTAAATTCCATTTCAAAACGGGACATTACATACTCCACATCATTTTGGATGGAATTGTATCTGAATCCAATCACAGATGATAACTATAAGCCAATCCGTACAGCTGAAAGTGCAAACTCCAAAGTACTTCGTTTGATGTTCAAGTGCAAACTCCAAATTGGGTAATATCTGAAGCTTTGCAGGTACCATCACAGCTATGTAAAAGCCCGTTAATTTATTGTCTTTGTAAGTTTTACATCCTTACTAATGAGCGACTGAAAGTTATTGTTGTTTTGGAGTTTACTAGTTTAGATAACAACTCATCAATCCAGACATTTCATAAATAAATAAATTGCCTGCTTCAACTATAAATAGTAGCATGATTAAAATTTTTTCTCACAGAATAGATAACTGACTGCCAAATGGTGAAGGGATACATATACGTGCCCTTGTTATTGTTTGTGGGCTCTTCTGGACGGCTCCTTCTGTTTGGGGGTTCTTCTTGGCAGCTCAGGTCTCTTAGGGGGGTTCGGGTTTCCCTATTGGACCCCTTGCCCCCCTTTTCTGGTTCTTTTTGTTTCCCGCTGCTTCGGCTTTCGTTTTCTTCAGGTACCGTTTTGTGCCCCTGTGTTCTTTTCAGTAGTCCCTTTGACCCCTTTTGTGGTCATTTGTTGGACACTAATAAAATTATCTTATCTGTTTTTGCGTCTGGTAAAATGCATTCTTCTTCTCTTTAATCAATATTTATTTACTAAATAGATTCTGAAATACATAATTTACTAATTTGGAATGTGTTGGTGATTACAAAGAGTCGATGGTGTTTGACAACAATAGGTATTGCAGATATTACAGCAGTTATTATAAAGGGGATTGTGATCCTGTTACGACTGGCTGTAATGATACCTGCATAAATTATGATAATGCTGACTATGGGGGTTGTGTACGTGGTGCATTTTGCATCTCATGGTGTGTCTGTTATAAATGTTGTTAGAATAGCGACACTCTGAATGGACTATGCTTTTTACGAGCTTATGAATAAATAAATAATTAGCTTATTTGCTAATTATTATGTTTCACATAAATTTATATTACCATTTGTTTATCAGACTTATAAAAAGAGTAGTTTTATTGGATATGTATTCTCCCAGCACAGATGATAAGCCAATCCGTCCAGCTGCAAGTGCAAACTCCCAAGTACTTAATTTGGAGTCCAAGTGCAAACTCCAAATTGGGCAATATCTGAAGCTTTGCAGGTACCATCGCAGCTATTCAAAAGGCCATTAATTCATTGTCATTAAGTTTTACATCGCTACTAACGAGCGATTAAAAGTTATTATTTTGGAGTTTAGATAGAAACTCATCAATCCAGAGATTCCATAAAAATAAAATGCCTGCTTCAACTATAAATAGTAGCATCATCGAACTTTTTCTCACAGAGTAGATAACTGACTGCTCAAATGGCAAAGGGATACATATACGTGCTCTTGTTATTAGTCATGGCGTCTTCTGCTTTCGTTTCTAATAAAATGCTTTCTTATTCTTCTCTTTAATCAATATTTATTTTCTAAATAAATTCTGAAATACGTTTACTAATTTGGATTTTGTTGGTAATTACAAAGAGTCCATCATATATGACTACTTCGCGGGGTATTGCAGATTGTGGAGTGGTGCATATACCATGGGTAACGCTTTCCTTATGTGAATGGCTGTTATGATACCTGTGTAGCTGAAGATCATGCCAATTTTGGACTTTGCATTAATACTTAACATCATTTTGGACGTAATTGTATCTGCTATAAACACTGTTAGAATAGCAATGCTGTGAATGGATTTTTATCTGTTATGTTCTGTGATGGGAGAATACGGATCCAATACGACAACGCTTTTTACAAGCCTATGAATAAAAAAATAATTTGACCATTGGACTTTGATGAATTAGATTTTAATTTTCAAATAATTTCAGTTAAATAGTTTTCAATAAATTTATTTTAGATCAAATCTTGTTACATGCTATAATAGAAATCTTGTTGCTTGGGCTCCCTTATTAAAATCAATTTCAAAGATTTCACTAAGGGTTGGATACTTCTCATGCAACACTTTTCTCAAGATTTTCATTCATTGTGCAATTCGGATTTCACCCTTGGCTTGGGCTTCAAGCCCCAATTCTTGGGCGGAAATCTTGGTATTCTTGGGCTCCAAGCCCCAAGGAGAGGTCGGAATTTTGACCACTATTTAGGGCTCCTTCACAAATACTGATTTCAGAATTTCATTAAGTATTGGGAATTTAACTTGTAACAATCAGATTTCAACCTTCGTTTTCTTTGGTTCCCATCAATACTCAATCCAATTCTCTATGTTTGCCCAAGTTTTCTCGTTAAAAAGGAGATCGAATTTTAACAATGTGTTGAGAATTTTCATCATGTTCAAATCAGAATTAGGGGCCCGGTTGATCAAAATGTCTCATCCAAGTTGGAAATCAGACAGTCTATAGGATTCTTGCTTGGGCTCGAACCAAAGATTTCACTAAGTGTGGATCATGACTTGACACTTGAAACTTCTAACTCATTCCTAACTTGCAACTAGAGATCGGCTTCTACCTTATCAACCTTTGAGACTTCAAAACGTTGCCAAACTAAGACTAAAACTAACAAACTACTAACTGCCAAGCAAAAAGAGGGGTCCCCATTTGCAATGGGGTGATGGTGTGAAAAGGTCACAACAGATCCCTTTCTTAATTTCACTAGAGAGATCAATGATTGTTATGTGATAATCAATATTTCTCAATGAAAATGAATGTACATTTATTTCTTTATACGAATCTTACTTAGTTGTATAAGTGATTTATGCAGAAGTAGTATTAAGCCCTTGAAGATCTGTCTTTGAGGGCTGCTATATTGCTTTAATCACATGAAGAATTAATAACAAAAGAACATGCATACATGAAAAAGAAATATTTTCAGCCACCACACAACAATAAGTAGGTGGTAGATTGTTCAAATTTTTTTATAACAAAAGATAACTCTTGAATGTAGCTTACGTTTACATCCAATTTTGGATGTTGATCTTTTCAGAAGAGCACTGCAAGAGAGTCAACTATTAAAGGCAAACTCGGAGAACAAGATTAAACAATAATGAGAAACGGTAAAAAAGAGTCTTTGCTGCTGTTCTGTTGCAAGTTGATGTGTATCTTGACTAAGCAACATGCTGAGTGTAATCACTCTGCAAAAGAGACAACTGTTAATAGCAGACTCAGAAAACAAGATTAAAGAATATAGCTCCAAAGTATACAATAACTAAGCTCAAAATCTTCAGAGGCTAAAAATTAAATTTTCAGGCTTCAGAGACCTTGATTTGTGTCAGAGCTAAGTAGATCGGACTTCGGCCATCCTTAAAAATTTAGAATTATTTTAAGCTCGTAGACAATTAGGACCTTTCTTTTGATCAGTACATTAGAAACATCTGCCTGCTGTATCTCACTGTATGCACAATCAATGTTAGAATACTGTTGACTAAGAGAACATCTTTTTCTGTAAAATGTGGTTGGGATTTAAACCCAGCCGCATCCAGCTTAATAGTAGGTCATTATCTTGCCTATTACTTCACTTCGCAACATAACCATGGCCCGCTTGCTAAATTGAGTATAATTCAAATTTCAACAGAGCAGCAGCATATTGGATGTTAGCCATCTCTGCATATACATTCAAAGAATGTGTGATAACCCTATCTTAAAACCTTTTTAGACATTATTATCGCTAATATTATGTGTGATAGTGTTAAGTTAGTAAAAATTATTTGGGAAGTTAATTTATTTTAAAGATCGAAATTAAGATAGAAGTAAATTAGTTTGATGAAGTAAAATATTAAATATTATTACACAATTAAATTATAAATAAACTAAATTAGTTTTAGATTCATAAAATTAAATGGTGCAAAGTAAAGAATAGGCAATTGGCACTTTAGTTTATTTTGCTTATTAATTTAGGGAGTTATATGTTTTACATATTTTGATATTTACACAAATATTCCTTTTGAGCTTCACATGGTGTAGGAGAAAAGAAAAAATCCAGGACACTTGGTATAATAAGAAAACAGGAATCTTGAAACAACTTGAATAAATCTAATATAGGCATATTAAATGACAAGTGGAAGTTTCAATATTTATTTGGAGCTACTGTTTTTCAATTTTCAAAATGAAAGCTATTCTTGGAACATGGCACAGTGTTTTAATTGCAAATTGAAAATGGAAGCTATTCTTGGAACATGTCATAGTGTTTTATTTGCAAATTGAAAATGGAAGTTATTCTTTAGAAAATTGTCATATAGAAGTGAAAACTAATATTAGTGTTTAGTCAATTATGAAAAAGTTATTTTTTGAAAGGAATCTTCTAAAATATTAATTGTATTTGAAAAAGGAATATCTATTCAATTTCCATATGATGTTAGGAAATGCATAGATGGTTATGTATTTTCATATCACGAAGTTAGTATTAGTTTGAAGAAATTTGTGAGCAAGTTTTTGATTTTGAAGAAGTTGTTTAGATTTGGTGGAATTTTGTGAGAAGTTTTGATGGATGAAGAGTAGGCTATAAATTTTCTTTTGGAAGAGATTGCTATAAGATTTCAGGAAGAATAGCTTGTAGAAAGGAAGCTGGGAGTAGGAGCTTGGTTCAACGGAGAAAGGATATGATCTTTTGTGAATCCAGGTTTTTATTTTATCTTTGAATGCAAGCAATTTCATTTTTATTCTTTAAAGGAATAATAACATCTGAATATGAGTTATTAGAGTGCATGCATGTATATTTATTTTGGTTAATTTGCTAAAAAGCAAAATTTTGAAATGAATAGTTTAATTCTTTGGAAATTCTATAATATTTGTTTTGTAATTTTATTTATCTCCTCTCTCTTCTCTTTCTCTAAATTTTAACATACTTGAAAGTAATAAACTTTCTTGAACTTCGTTTTATTTACTTAAAATAATAGAATCTTTGAAATTGTAAACCTTCTTTTTGTGAACTTTTCTTTATTTACTAGAATAATAGGAAGAATGATTTTTGTTTGATTTTTACTATTTTTGTCAAATTTAAAATATATATATGAATGGAAGGGTATTCAAATTCCCCATATACAAGACCCTCACCCTCACTGCCTGTTTTCTGATGACACTTTTGTTTGGGACTGCTACTATGGTGGAGGCTAGAATTATTAAGAAAACTATTTCAGATTATGCCTACTTTTTCGGGTCAAAAAGTTAACATCTTCAAGTCAAAAATCTTCTTTCTAAATGTGTCTCCTCTTATTCAAAGCAGACTCGTTCGTTTTTGGGGCTTTGAAGTGGGTTCTTTTCCTTGCAAATATCTTGGTATCCCTTTTTTTGTTGGTTCTAGAAAACATCATTTTTGGGATAAAGTTATCTCTTCAATCTCATCTAGAATACTTTCATGGAATCATAAGTGGCTTAATGCTGCCTGGTAAAATCTTGTTAATAAAATCAGTCCTTAACGCTGTTCCAATCTTTTTAATGTCTGTTCTGAAAATTCCCAAACAATCTATTGTTCAGCTACAGGCTGTCTAAAGGTCTTTTCTGTGGAATGATAACATTGGGGATAAAAAAAAGATCCCTCTTCTTTCCTGGGATAAAGTCTGCCTGCCTAAGGACCATGGACGGGCAGGAATTCGTGATTCTGATAAGCAAAACAAAGCCCTTGGTGCCAAGTTATTATGGAAATTGTACAAAAACCCTTCTTCCAAATGGGCATCTTAAATTTATGCAAAATATTTGGGTAATGGTAATAGGGAATTTTTTTTAACTGCCTCTTCTCTTCCTAAAGGTTCTTCATTTTGGAATTTTATGATTAAGTGTAGAGATCTGCTTTTTCCTCATTTATCATGGGTTATTCATAATGGTCGGAAGGCCAAGTTCTGGGAAGAAGTTTGGAATGGGTATCCTGCAATGAACAGTATTCGAGATTGGTCCAAGTTGAGGACTATTCTTAAATCCCAATGGGGATCATGTGATGCTGATTATTTTTACCTTGACTTTTCTGGTCCACTTCCATTGGCTAGATGGAAGACTATTGACACTTTACCAGTTGCAAATGATGTTAAAACTGATTATAACAATGAACTCAGTAGGAGACCCATTGTATATTTCAACCAAGAAGATGAAATCATTTGGCCCAAAAGCAAATCTGGATCTTATTCTGTTAAAGCAGGTTATGATTCCTTTTTCCTCTCGGGGGTAACATGGGCTGGCCCACAAGGTTGTTTTGGAATACTGTGTGTCTTCCAAAAGCCGGAGCCTTTGCCTGGTTAGCTGTTCATGACAGAGTCCTTACTGGGTATAGGCTAGATAAACTGGGTACCACTGCTGCATTTCCTTGCGTGTTATGTGGGTATTTTTTGGAATCAGCTGATCATTCATTCATTCATTGTCCCTCTGCTTTGGATTGTTGGCACTGGCTCTTCTCCATGCTTGGATTGTCTTCGGTTTTTTGTCTGGATCTTAAAAGTCAGTTTTATTCTTGGCCTTGTTTATTCACTTCCTCCTTTTATGCCTGTCATTGGGTTATTGCTGCCTCAATTCTTATTTGGAACATTTGGCTGGAAAGAAACAGTAGAATATTTCAAAGGACATCTTCCTCCCTTTCGGATGTCATCATTCGGATTGAAAACAGCATCTCTGAATCTGCTCTATCATATATTAATAAGGATTTGGAAAACTTATGATCCTTCTCTCATTGGGACAAACGGATAAGTACCTGCTGGAAGGATTTGAAACTTCTTCCACTTCATGGATCTGTGGCAAAAATCAATCAAGGCTAAAAGAATGGAGGCCAAATGGTTGCCTCCACCTGAAGCTTCATTTAAATTAAACTACGATGGTGCCTCTAGAGGCAATCCAGGAAAATCTGGTATTGGCATTGTAATTACTGACCATGATAGAAATATCTTGAAGGCGGCCTGTAGATGTATTGAAGATGGCACAAATAATAATGCTGAATTTAGGGCTTTGACATTTGGACTTGATATGGTTATCTCTTTTAACATTAAGCCTTAGTTGCCGATTTGGGTTCGGGGACGGATTCGGGCTCGCGAATCCGGTTTGTGGACTCGTGAAAAAAAAAAATTGCTGTTTGGGTTTGTAAGGATTCGTGAGTGT
>MU226763.1:936834-960039 GCA_018584345.1 Thuja plicata
TCAAAGATTCAAAACATCAAAATTAAATCATAACATCAATTCAAGTATCATTGTTTGAAGTTCAACTAATGGATTAATAATTTATTGATATTCTCTTCTTCATCATCATCATCTTCTATATGGAGCCCAATAAGAGTCGAAGGTTAATTTTTCCCCACTTTTATTGGCGTAGTTTCCACCCCAAATTATTAAATGGGGGTTTGGGGGTGAAGCCCCCAAGACGGGGTCAAGGGGCAGCGCCCCTTGCGGGGTCTAGGGGCAGCGAGAGAAACCGACTTTAATTATTTTATAAAGGCTCCGAGAGTTATTTTTCAAGGCAAAAAAACATCTTAATTTTACCACTTTACATCTTGGCTGGCCGCGGGTCCTGTGGATCCGCGTGGATCCGCGTGTGATCCTCGAGGATCCTTGTTTTCTCCTCTTGGTCCGTGCTGGATCTGGGCAGGGTCCGCATTTAGACCTGTGGATCCGTCTGGATCCGCAGGCCACGGATCCATCCAGACCCACAGGCCAAAAAGCGGACCCTGCCTGGATCCATCACAGACCGGGTCGTGAATCCGGACCCGTAACAGACCCGGACCCGGACCCGGATCAGGGGGCTACTGCACGAATCCGGTAACTAAGCATTAAGCATAGCTGCATATAGTAATAGAAGGAGACTCTATGGTGGCTTTCCTTGCGCTATCAAATGGCAAATCTATGTCGTGGCATTTGCAATACTGGTTAGATAGAATCTTGCTTCAACTTCAGTTCTTTGACTCGTATATAATTTCACATTGTTACAGGGAGGTGAATCACATTGCTGAATTTTTGGCCCATATGGCCATTAACGAGCAACTCGTTTATAGAGAGGTTTCAAAGGATGAACTCCCACTCTTGGCTGTCAATGGTTAAAACTTAATATTATTTTTGTCCCCTCTTCCGCTCTGTGGTGAAAGTAGTCAATCTAGATTCTGAGGTCTGTTTCCCCCCTCTTCCGCTCTTTTGTGAAATTAGGCAATCTAGATTCTGAGGTCTGTTTCCCCTCCTCTTGGCCTATAAACCATCTAGGGATGGTGGTATTACTGCTCATGGTGACGTTGTGCACACAACCCTTAAGCTTGATTATTGGTTGTGTCATGCCCCCATGGGCTCTAATTGTCCCATCTCTGCTTGGGTTGTGGGTTGAAGGGCCTTTATTTTCTGGTTTTTCCTTAATACATGGTTTCATATTTTACTGTTGGTTTCAATCTGTTACCTCACATTGGCTTCCAGGCATGCTATCTTTAAGTATTGTAGTCTCATTAATGGTTTGAATTTACTAATATGCTGTGTTTATTTATCCTGAATTTCTTTAGCCATATTCAATGTTACTTTCAGGGAATAAACAGTGTTTATGACTATGGCATTTTAGAGGACTTTGCTAATCTGTATCATAAATGGATATGTTTCATTTTGTATCTGGAGTTGAGAATATAAATTCTGTCATTCTGTGACTTGCAAAGACTATTATTTATCATGATATAGCAAACTTTATGTTTTCCTTTGTCATAAATTGTTTGGGACTGGGGGAATTATTTGTCAGGGTGTCATGGATCGCATTACAGATAAGCATGCTTATGTGTCATGTTTTTCATGTCCTCATGGTCCCTAATTCCTTCACTCTTGAATGATTTTTTGATGAAGGGATTCAATCTATTTTGGATCCTCGTACTTGCATGATGAGTTATATATCTTCTTTGCTGGCTTCCGTATCTGCTTACTGTGCCTTGTTTGGGGTCATATCTTTCGTTCTTTTCTCAGCTTCACCACCTTCCTGTTTGGAGGTGATGATTGCTCTGATGGCTAATGTTCCTGTTTCTGCACGACTCACTTGATGTTACAAATGCTCCTGCATACGGCCTTCTGAGTTCTTTATTGATTCCATTTGACTGCCAGCCTCTGTTAAATGATAATTCATGGGGTCTGACTATGCACAGATCTTCATGGTTGTCCTTTCGTTTTGCATGCATCGTTTGGGTATTGGCTAAATAGCCAACTAAAATGTAAAACATATTGAGGGAGATGGAAAAAAAACTAAGTGTCCCCCCTTGGTAAGAAATACGTTTTAGTTGGCTGCGTAGACATTGTTTGAATGATGGCTAGTACTTTTGGATTCTAATCTTTGCTCCTCTCCATTCTGGGAGATTGTTGGTTGAAATGACTTGACAATACTTATTGATATGCTTTGGTGGCGGGTATTTGAATGCTCTTCTTTTTTGCTTCTTAGAAAACTGCTTTGAATAAGTGATTTGATCCTTTGAAGTTTTGGTGATAGAGCTGGTATTTTTATCATGTGACTACTTGGCATTTTGACGGTTTATTTCTGTCACACACTCGCCCGAGGTACAGTCCTGGGCTCATCTCAAATTTGAATCTTATCTTTGGTGGGCTGTAGGTTTGTTGGTAACATGAAATTCTCTGTTTTTAATAGGATTTGGAGTACCACAGAATCTGATCGTAGTTCTTATATATCATTCCTCTTGACCATTGTGTCTATAATCTTCGACTGCATTTGCTATTTATTTGATGGCCATGGGTTTTTTCTCCATCTTCTGTTTGGCTGCTTGGTGCCTTATCTGCTCTTTTGAAGTGTTTTTTTCTTCATTGTATATTTCTGAATTATGGAATATAGAATCCAACTTCCTCAACTGGCGTGGGAAGTTGGAAATTGTGAGGATTATCATTCTGAAAAACTTTCTTCTGTGTTCAACTTATCTTGTGCCCGCTTGGAGGTTGCAGCACGCACTCTTGTTGGTTTGGAATGGCTTTCCAACCATCTGTCCGCTTTGCCAACTGATGTGACTTCCAGGTTCCTTACTATTGTGATGGATCTTGTGCTTGTCCTTGATGTGGATTTTGTGATGAAAATATCTACTAAATTCTTAAATTCTGATATCTATGATGAAGATGTTTTAAGACTTCTCTTTCAATCTCACAGACTAGATCATGGTTTTTCCCCTATAGCTGGAATTATGGACTTTCACTCTTTTATGGCTAACAACTCTTTCCGATGTGCTTGCTGTGGTTAAGAATGCTGTGCAGGTTGGCAGTCTTAAAGACATAATTGCTGAGTTTCTACTCACGTTGATGACGATCAGCAAACTGAAGATCACTTCTCTGCTCCTCAGGCGGCTGCTTCTTCAACTTGGGATGTTGCTTCATCTTCTTCTGATTGGAACAATTTGGGAAACTGAGTACTATGTAGTATGTACTGGTTTGTAATCTTGGGTTTTGGGTGGGATGAAACATATGGAATTGCTCTGGGACATTGCTTCTTCTTCTTTTGTTTGGGATCATTCGAGATATTGTGTATTTGTACTCGGGATGTAATTCTGTAATTGTACTGGGTTTTGATGTTTTGCCATATTATTCTAAAAGCGTCTTAGGTCTTAGGGTTGCATCAGGAGCTACTATCGGAGGTTTTCTTCACCTGGTTCTTTCCTGCTAGTATGCTTCCCTGAACCAAGTTCAATGTATACTCCTTTATATTTAAAAAAATGAGTATACATTTTTATTTAAAAAAAAGCTTTTATTTGTTTTAAATTATAAAATATATATAAAATAATAAAGACACTTTCTCCTTATAAATATAAATTGTATCTTTTATTTGAAACATAATAAAACGATTATTTAAAGAAAGATCCTGGCTCTGCTAAAGTGGCAAACTTTAAGTGCGATACTGGCCAGGAAATTATCGATTCCGACATTTGCAGTGGCGGGAGTTTTAAGGACACCGTGGCGAGCAGAGGAAAGAAGCAGGGAAGGCCAACTGGCGATGGGATCTCCTCCACGACAGGTGTGTACGTTCCAACTCGCAGTATGAATAACGATATTAATTGCATTTCCTCTCCGTCTGTAACCGTACCCACTCCCTCCTCGGTTTCGCCGAGTGTAGAAACCATTAATGCCGACCTCAATATACCCATTTCCTCTGTCCCAAATCCTAAACCTCCTTCTGCGCGACCTAGGTCCTTCTCAGAGGCCGTAGCTAACACAGGCATCTCCACCAACGCAGAAGCCAAGTTTGTCGTCTCTAATGGATCCCATAACCCCGGTAAGGTCTCTAGGACATTTGATTCTCTTTTCTCTGTTTCTCCCAATTCTGAAATGCTTGCTGAAATTGTTATGGAGAAGAATAGGCTAAGAAGCACTGCTATTTTCTTTTCGGCTGTCGAACTAGATAAATGCCCTCCTAGGAAATTCCTAGACAATTGGTTCCATAATTTCTGGAATCTTAAAATGGGATTTCATATTTCTTTCTGTCAACAAATTCAAAAGGGTCTTTTTGTCATTTTTTTTGTTAATCATGAAGCTCAATCTGAAGTTTTAAAAAACAATACTGGTCTGTTGGTTCGGCATCCTTTAGAGCTATTGCTTGGTCTCCTGACACTAATTATGAAGAGGTTTTAGCCCTCTCGGCTCCTCGCTGGATAGTTGTTAAGCATATTCCGCCATTTCTTTGGAGGTTTATCCCTCAATTGCTTCAGCCATTAGGGAAAGTCATCCGAATGGATGATACTGTGCGTCTTGTCCCACACATGGATGCCCGCATCCTCATTTCCCTGAACCCTGGTTTTGAAATTCCACCGGATTTCCATATCAATGTTGAAAATACTACATACAGTTGTCCCATTGAAATTCTTGGTGGGCTCAATGCATGTTTCTTATGCCGCCGAGAAGGGCACTTACGGAAAGATTGCCCTATCCTCCAAAAGAAACCCGCTCCCAACCCTAAGGAATCTGTAAAGGCAATGGAAATCGTGATTCCTAGTGAAACCCAGACTATGGATAAAACTACCAACTCGGATGTTAACCCTAATCCCGCTCCTGTCGTCTCTCAACCCATTCTGATAGATAATAATGCTAGCCCCCAAATGGATGGATTCCAGAATGTGACTAAGAAGTGCAGATGAAAAACTAACACCCAAAACTCTTCCCCCAAACTTCATACCTGCTCTTCTCCTGTCGTCTCAAACATGTTCAGCCCTATTGAGCTTACTTCGCCTGGCTCTCAACCCGCCACCTCTGTCCTTCTCAACCCTAACTCCTTGCCTATTCCGAACCCTTCCAAACCGTTTCAAGAGATCAGTGACGAATATGTTGTTGCGGTTACCCCTGCCTCGCAACCATCACCTGAAATTGACCGCTCTAATGTTATGCACTCTATTGAACCTGAAACCCTAACTGACAATGAGGGAGATTTTATGACTGGTTTTCCTACTTCTAAACGCAGAGGGAGACCCCTTGGATCAAAAAATAAAAACATTAAGAAGAATGATGAAATGTATACTGATGAGATGATCACTTGTTAAGAATCATATGAATTGCGTTCTTCTCCCTCAAATGTTTCCTCATGAATTGTCTTTCTTGGAATGTTAGGGGCCTCGAATCCCCGGATAGGAAATATGTTATTAAAAACTTCCTGAATACTTGTAAGCACTTGGATTTCCTTATGATGCAAGAAATTAAAACTACTGGTTTTATTCTGGAAACGAACCTTAATTTTCTCTGGAAAGATGCTGTTAAAATCAACACCAATCACCCGAGGGGTAGAGGTGGTGTTGCACTTCTTGTGAGCCCTAAGTGGGCGAATTATATTACCAATCAGGGTATCTCCCCCTGCAACCGTGCTGTCTGGGTCACCCTAAATTATAATAATAATGCATTTGGCATATGCTCTGTTTATGCATCTAATGATATTAATGAAAGAGCTAGCTTTTGGGGATGGCTGGCCTCCCTCCCTTGCATCCCCTGGATTTTTGCTGGTGACTTCAACATGGTTGAATGTCAGGATGATAAGAATGGAGGACTTCCATTTGCCTGGAAAGATAGTGAAAAAGTTTCTTGGAATAGACTTAAGAGTTCTAAACACCTCTTTGACCCCTTGTTTGGCAACAAGGCCAGCAATCCGGGTCTTTGGCACACGTGGTGCAATTATCAACAGGGTAATGCTAGAATTTATTCTAGACTTGATAGGTTCTATGCTAGTAAGAAATTTTTCTCTGTCTTGCCAGACAATGATGGCAACTCTGTCCTTGTCACCCCCACATCCTTGTCTGATCACCATCCCATTTTTGCCTCCTTCACTTTCAGCACCTCCCCTGCTGTCAGCCGCATTCATAGACCCAAATTCATCTTAAACACCAGTCTTCTCGAAGATGTTGATGTCCTTACTGCTATCCATATTATCAGCATCATTAACAAAAACAACTTCCCGAATGATAGTTGCATTGATAAATGGAATATGAAAATCATTGCCTGGTAGAACCTTTTAAAAACTATTGGTCAGAAAAGGGCCAAAGACTTCAGATTCACTGAAAAACACCTATCTCATGAATTAGCTACAGCTAAAGCTAATAATCAACTGATCTCCTCTGACTTTGCCCTTACCTCCCAAGTTATTAAGGCTAAAGATGCCCTTAGGAAGCACCAGATCATTAAGACTAGGGGAGCTAAGATTAGGGCCAGAGCCCACTGACTTCAATATGGTGATCGTGGTTCTAAATTTTTCTTCAATCTGATTAAACACAAGCACTCGCATGAATCCATTGAAAGGATCATCATTGACAAACAAGAGATTACGGATCTTCACACTATTAAGGATACCTTTGCTAACTTCTATCAAAACTTATTCTCCTTCGGGGATTCGATTGAAGCTTCCTCTCTTAGGGATAGATGTCGATCTCTGATTCCTAAGATTGTCTCTACTGAAGATGCCAATACCCTTGCCAAACATATTTCTCTAGATGAAGTTGTTAATGCCATTAATTTGCTTAAATCAGACAAGGCCCCCGACCCTGATGGCATCCCTATTGAATTCTATAAAGCCAACCAAAAATGGATATGCAAGGACCTCCTTGAGATATACTTGGAGGCTCTTTCTTGTAGCTCTCTCGGTAACTCCATTAACAGGGAAATTATTAAACTTATCCCCAAGGATGGGGATAAAGCCCTCATCAAGAATTGGAGACCCATAACGCTTCTAAATGTCTCCTACAAAATCCTGGCCACCAGACTTGCCAACATTCTTCCCAAACTGATTTGTTCTACCCAAACGGGTTTTATTAAAGGTAGGTACATCTTGGAAAACGTCATTACTAGTTGGGAAGCCATGCACTGGGCTAATCATTCCCATCAGAATTCTGCCATCTTCCTGTTAGATTTTGAAAAAGCTTACGACAGAGTTGAGTGGAACTTCATCTCCACGATGCTGGAGGCTTTTGGCTTTCCTACCTTCTTCTGTAAAGCGGTTAAGGTTCTTCTTCATGATGCCTGTGCCCAAATTGACATTAATGGTTCTCTCTCTGACTCCTTCCCTCTCGAGCGGTCTATTAGGCAGGGGTGCCCCCTGGCGCTTGCTCTGTTTGCTATTGTTTCTGATGCTCTGTTCTACCTTCTTAGGGACAATTCCTTATCCCCGGCTGTGAAAGGTATTTCACTGCCTAATGAGGATCTTCTCATTAATAGTCAATTCGCTGATGATACCGCCATTTTCTTTGAAGCTACTAAGGACAACTTTGAAGCTCTTCAAATTAAACTTAACCTATTCTGCAATATGTCTGGTGCTAAACTTTCTCACTCCAAATCCATTTGTCTTGGTTGGGAGGAGAAACCGCCAGACTGGTTCAATAATTTTGAATTTCAATGGGGAGGCCCTCAAAAGATTGTTAGATACCTTGGCATTCCCTTTGCCATTAACCCCTCCCTTAAAGACATGTGGCTTTGGGTTAAAGAGAAAATCACCAGCAAACTTGACAAATGGCATAACCGCTCCCTCTCCTTGGTTGACAGACTTCAAGTCTGCCAGAAGATCTTGTCCTCTTATAACATCTATTACTCCTCTGCTTGGATGTTTAGCAACTACCAGATTTTTGAGATTCAGAAAGCTGTTAGGAACTTTCTCTGGTCCGATGGCAAAGGCGTTAAAAAAGCTCATGCTGTTAATTGGAAGTGGTGCTGCAACAGTAAGCTTCTTGGGGGATTGGGGTTGAAAGATCTTCGGCTTCAAGGAATTGCCTTTGCTGCCAAATGGATTTTTCACTCCATGGATGACATGACGCCATGGAAGGTCCTTGTTAGAAATAATATTGAGCGAGGCTGCCCTAAGAACGCTAAGTCCTGGAAGTGCCTCCCTTTTACTGACTTGGTCATGGGTAACTTTCCCATTAATGTTCAAGGTTCTGAGGTCTTCAAATCAATTTGGAAGGCCTGGAATCATGTTAGAGAATTTATCTCTAACAAGGACTTTCATGACGCCACCAACATTTATGGTGAAAGGTCCATTTGGTGGAACCTTCATCTTTTTGGCAAACCTCTGGCCCTGTCCCAAGGCTGCTCTGCTAAATTTTGGTCTAGTAGAGGCATCTCTCTGTTCGTTGATCTCTTTGAGCATGACCAACTGCTTAGATGGGAAAACATTAGAAGCTCTTATGATATTCCTGCTTCTCAAAAAAAGACTTATAACATGATCCTCAAAGCTACTAAAAATCTCCCTACCACTTGTAACACGAACTCTGACAGATTCCTGAAATGTAAATGGCCGGATGGGACCATCCTATCCAAGATCAAAGCTAAGAACATATACAAGATACTTGGTTATGATGGTGCCATCGTTGACCACATTAATAATAATTGGTATTCCTCTCTGGATAATTGTTCTTGGAAAAAGTACTTTGAAGTCTTATGGAAAGGCTGTGTTGAACCTAAAGTTAAATGTTTTAAATGGCTGTTTTTACTGGATAGGTTTCCTATTAGGAGAATTAACAATGAGGATAATTGTTGTAAGTTTTGTAACCTTCTTGAAACCAGCAGACATCTTCTTTGAATGTTCCTTTGCTAGGACTATATGGAAACTTTTTGGCATTACTTATCCTATATGCATATATATTTTTGAAATTGTTACTGGTCACATCATGGGGCTTAAGAACGATGCTAACATTTTCTGGAATATCTTAACCTCTTACATCTTATGGCAGATTTGGAAGTGTAGGAAGTGTAGGAACGAAGAAAGATTTCAATATTCTCCTAGGGTCCTTACTAAGTTTTCTAAAAAACTCACATTTCTTAATATCTCCTTGCAGGTTCACACCACCATGGTGATGGACAAAGAGAAGCTGAGAAGGTTTCTCCAGATCGGACATGCTACCTTCTTTGTTTTTGAACTCAAGAACGGCTATGAGTGGAGGGACAACCTGGACAATGTGCAGAATTTCGAGAAGACTCTGCAAAAGCTCAACAAAGAATTTAAGAGGAACAGGAAATCAAAGAAAGATGAGCTGGCCATGCTGGCCCAAATACAAGATAAGAAGGTCGCCTGGATGGAGGGGGAGAAGGGCTGGACCACTTGGGTCGACGCCATAGACGGCTGCCTCCTGTAGCTTGTCTTTCTCTTTTCATTTTGATGCTCGTTTTGAACATTGTAATATTTTGATCTATGTACCCTTGACTCCGTTGTTTTTCTGTGGAAAGGCTCTGCCTTCGTAACTCGTTTGGATCTTGTGATGTTTTCATCTTTTTGATATACTTATATTTAATACAAAAAAACATAATAAATAATAACATTATAATTAATTATGCCATATTATTAAAATATAACTATTCTTAATTCTTAAAACATTACTTTTTATTTTTAATATGTAGAATTCAAGTTGCGTTAAATTTCAATTCATGTTATCATACTTTATACACCTTTTTTTTCAATTAATTTGAATTTGGAAATTTTGTTTGATAAATTATTAAACCCCATTATAGGTGGGTGCATAGGTTGCGATCTGCTTATTGACTATGAAAATATTTAACCTCGTTGATGATTAATTTTTTTAGAAAAATAATTAAATATTAGATTATACACTTAAATTAAAATTATATATATATATATATATATATATATATATATATATATATATATATATGGTTTTATTTTATTAATTTTTAAAGGGAAATGAAGATGTTTTTCTAAAAATAAAATTAGAAAAAAGGGAAAGGATTCAAGAATATTTATCAAGTAGGAATGTATTGAATTTTCCATCTTGTGATTTAGATAGACAATCATAACAATTTCTACAACCTTGAATTAAAGTGAGACCAAATAAATTTATAAATGATTTAATTGATTCATGCATTTAAATAAATCAAATATTACAAAGATAATTGAAGGAAAATTTGATAATCAGTGAGACCAAATAAATTTATAAATGATTTAATTGGTTCATGCATTTAAATAAATCAAATATTACAAAGATAATTGAAGGAAAATTTGATAATCAAAGTGCAGTTATCCCTTATCTTCATAAGTCTAAGAGATATTTTTTAAAGTAACGAATTAGTTCCCTTCATTTAATAAATTGATAATTACATAAATAAGAACTAAATCAACCTAAGTATAGTTGAACTTAGCTAATTTCACTTCAGAGTATTAACTATAAATTTATTTTAACTTCTTGGGGAATAATTTACCTTGCAAATTAATTTGATTTCCTATCAAAATTTTAGTACATTGCAATAAATTTCCTTTCAAATATATCTTAAAGTATTTAGATTTAATTTCAAGATTTGTTTCCTTTTCAAGAAAACAAACTTTAGAATTATTTAATTCGTTTTCCAAAGCTTTTCATACTTTACAATTATTTAATTCATTTTCCAAAGCTTTTCATAGTTGTCCTTTTGAGAAAATAGAACCCTTTCAAAGCATTTAGTTCAAGTTTTCTACTTTAATTTTTATTATTAAATAGTTCATTTTTTAGAAAATAATAAGTAGTTAGATTAATTAATAGTTTTCTCTTTTAAACAAATATTATATTTTTCAAAGCAATTGATTTATTCTATCACTTTGAAGTCAGTTTATCTTTCTAAGTAGTTTGATTTATAATCATAGTTTTTTTATTCTCAAGCAATAGTAGGGAAAAGGGATCAGTAGTGGCTATAGCACCAAAACCCGTTCACTTTTTGTTATAGGCACCCCCTAATACGAAATAATCCTACACACCAATAAATGTACATAATTAACCCAAAACATATTTATTCAACCCTCAATACATGTTCATAACAAGTAGTAGATATATAAAAACACAAAAAATTGAACCACTATTGGTCTTTATGTGATTGACATACAATCTTCCTTGCACAAATTTACTAAATAAATCATTTATTAAAAAATCATATTGTTTACAATAACCACTTTATGTAAGTGGACCAAAAGTATAAAATTAGTCAAATTACAAATAGAAGAAAGCAGTTATTGGTCTCTCATGATAATTTTAGAAATGAAACTGAACTTTATGGGTTCTCATATGCACTTTCTCCCAAACAGGTTTGTACTCTTTGAGGCATTTAATCTATCTGCAAATAGTACTTGCATTTTCAACAACTGGTGTAAGGCTCCCATATAGACAAAAAAAAAAAAAAAAACATATAAAAATTTTTGTAAGGCAAAATACACACATGAGAATTAAATTGAATACGCAAGCATAAAATGACCAATTGGTTGCAAGCAATAAGAATTTACACAAGAAAAATCTACACATACAAGCATTGAATTCGATATGCAGGTATGAAATGACTGTTTGGTTACAATCAATAAGAGCTCATCTTGTAGCACAAGAATGAATTGACAAGATGTTTCCCACCATAATTCAAATTTGAAATTCAACAACCACAAATGAATGTATTCAACTTACACAGTCAAATTTTCAAATTAATTTATAAAGGAATTTTGCAAGTTCATTTTCATTACTACAAATAGGAAGTCTGAATAGTCTTTGCAGACCACAGAGGTGAAGCGGGAATTATCGAATTATCTTTTCATTACTTCAAAGTCTGAATATTCTCTGCAGAGTGTAGAGTTGAAGGAAGATTTTCTACACAATCCTAATCAAAGCGACTTTCTTCAGGTTGGTACACTATGCTTAACCTTTGTCATTTTATTTCATAAGTGAATATTGTGTAAACTTACTGTTTTCTATGTTCTAAATACATCAACCACATCCTCATTAATTTATAACCTTATTTGTCATGCACCTGTCACTTAGAGCACCAATACACATTGTAACCTTCTACTAATGACATCATCTACATTTTCTAATCATATCAGAGTCACCCCTCCATCACATGCTTTAATTCTATCTTTTATCATCATCTCTACTTTCTTTTGTATTTGTATACATATACATAATTATGAGTATACCTCAATAATCATGCACACATATACATATACGAAGTAGCAGATACATTTTTCATTTAAATGTTTACTATGCCTTGCATTTCATTAAAATGTTAATATCCCGTTGAGGGTCTCTTTTTTCTGTTGAATGATTATCTGTGTGACTAAAGGGTTACATGAAAATGATAAAATATGCTTCTGTGTTAGCCCATCATGCTTTATGTGGTTTGTTTTTTCATCATTGCTTCAAATGCCGATCATTCTATTAAAATGTTTACTATTTCATATATGTGGTAGATGGTTTCATTTTTGTTGTGAATGATTATCTGTATCCATATAGTGTTCCATTAAAATGGTGAACTCTGATTCTGCATTCCTGCATTTTGCATAGGGCTACATTAAAATGATGAAATCTTCTTTTGTGTTACTCCATCATGCTTTATATGGTTTGTTTTGTCTGAACAATTATGTATTATATATATTGTTGGAATGATGGAATGGTGTGTACTGAGAGAGGAGAGGTGAATCAGTACCCTTAAAACTTTTATCACTTTAACCTTTAGTAATCCGTTCTTGCATTACCGACCATATATTTTTTTCTACCTTATGCATTTAATATCAAAACATAAATGTAATTGCATGTAAATATTCATAGAAACATTCATGAAACTTAGTTACACATGACACAAGAATTGGTAACGTAGAAAACTCCTGTTAGAAGGTAAAAACTGCGGTAAGGATGAAACCCACAAAGCTTCACTATCTACAGAATGGAAGGTGTCGGTTAAGGCTACACGTGTGATCACTTCTGATGATCTTACCTTGTTGGGAGTAACATTTTAGACTTGTTAGGTCTACTCGGTTAAAAGATTTTAACAACACTGTTAAGTGTGCACTCGGTTTAAGAGATTTACAATAAGACTGTTAAGTCCACCTTTTAAAATGATTTCTTCTATTTGCTACAATTGTTATAGAGTAGTCAAAAATACTTATGACCTGATGGTATGCAATCTTGAATTGCTGATTACAGATCCTTTAAGTTCACATAATGTATGTATCACCTATAGTGATGGATAATACCTCTGTTCTACTCGGTAGCCTTGAATCTTAGTTCTTCATAACTGAATTCTTTCTTTTGTGTCTTTCTGCATGAAACTCTATGTCTGATCCATAGACGTCTGCCACGGCTACAATCATCATCTTTGTTCTGATTGATCATGTATCTATATATACGATGTATTGACCTAATTTGGTTTCACGCTTTACGAGAAAAACTCTATGATCAAAGGTTTACAACTTGACCTTGATCTCTTAGTTTGCATGTTTACAATCAATTAGACTGATTAAAATAATTACATATGCTTTACTTGATCCTCAAGAAATGGTTTTATAGCTAAGCACAAATCTATTTTTAAGACATAAGTGCTTTAGCTGACGTGTATCTCAGATCCACTTTTCTCGGAAATAAAACTCTCTCGGTAGATTGGTGCTCGGTATGCTCTGTAGTCTGTGCTCTCAATTTACTCTGTAAACTGTCTGTCGGTGATAGTGCTTTCAGTGTTCACTGATATCAGTGATCACTGTGTTAAGATGTTTTTGGGGACCATTGCACTTGTCTGTATGTTGTCACTCGATGATCATGTAACCGACAGTCCAAAAACTATTTCCTTGTATACTAATGACAAATTATATCCTTTAGGATTATCAATCTCCCCCTTTGGCATTAGTATCAAAAACTGATATGTTCATTTAACTGCTGTGTTCAGTATATACACCAAGTGTTTACCTTGTCAAATGACTCCCCCTATGTGCATGCCTCAGTATAGTGTATGTATATGTTTCCTCCTTTGTGTATGTCCCTCTTTGGCTTTGGACATATTTTTCCCTTTTGTACATTTTTTTCTTTTTGACATGTATACATATAATACCCCCCTTTACATATTTATTTTCCCCCTTTACATATGGTTTCCCTCTTTTTTGAAAATAATGACAAAGGTGTATTACTTATAGCTGGTCAAATATGTGGGCATGGGATTTTTGAATATCTGCCATCTGCTTCTCCCATTGCTCCTTGAGGTACTTGAGGGTCATGTGTGCCAAAGTGATTCTGGCGTGCATGTCATATATACTTTCGGTAACTGACATCTCTGGGCTGACAATTAATGTTTTTTCCAAAGTCACGTGTTTCAACAACAATGTGAGATTCAGAAGTAACATAGCTTGGAGATCGGTTACCTCATCTCTGATTTTGCTTTCAGCCTTTTGTAATTCAAGTCTCAACCTTTTGGATTCTACAATATTTTCATAATGTAATTTGAATGCATTTTCTTCGGGTGTGAAACTTTGTGCACTAGCTTTAATATCTTCATCTATTGTAGCTATCTTTTCACTATACTCGGTAGTGAAATTCTTTAGTGTGCACAACTTTTGAACTAAGTTGAATACTTCTGATAGTATTAGTTCCAATGTAGTAACTAGCTCAGAAAGTTTTACCTTGTTTTCTGCCACTTCTTGGCTAATCTTCTCTGTGAGCTTGTATTGACACTTTTCTTCTGCACATTCTTCAATCACCTTGTCAGCTTCCACATTTTGTGATGTAATGGCCTCGGTGAGAACTGTTAATTGATCAAGTATTGGTGCATTTTGATCAATTTGAGTGTCAGGTAATTTCTGCAATAATATTTCCTTTCTATTATTCAGGACTTGCAAATTTTTGTGCTCCTTTTTGAGCTTGTCCTGTATTGCCTTCCTCTTGCAAAGTTCACCATACTTGGTCAGTGACTTGGGATCTAGTGTTCTAGGATCACAGCTAGGTATGTCAATGATTTCTTCAAGTGTGAACAGTGCTTTGCTTTTCTTCTTCTTCTTTGAAATTGTATTGGAAGTAGGGGAATGTAGAACTATAGCAAGTTCCTTCTCTGTCTCTTTTGATTTGGGTGATTGTGTGGGAGGTGTGTTGCCTTTTGTATGTTGCTCGATATTGACTTGTTGGTCGGTAGTAGACTTCTCTACATCAACCTTTTCTTTAGTTGCAACTGTGTCTTCTTCGATTTCTTTGGTAGTGGCATCACTCGATTTATCCTCTCCACTTTTATCTTTCTTCTCCTCATTTGTATCCTTTTTCTCCCCATGGTCATCACCTGTGTACATTAGTATGTTTGCATCAGGCTCATGTGTCTTTTCCTTTTCTTCAGTAATGATATTGATAGCTTGTATCAATAATGTCATGTGACCTGTTTTATTTACCTGTGCAACATCCATTGTATCCTTTTCCTTTGCTTGCTCAGTGGCATCATTTACATCTTCATCATTCTTGGGATCATCACCAGAATCAATAACAGTTATATCTTTGATTGTGATATTTGGTGTTTCCCCTAATGATTGTAATATTTGAGGTATGTCATCCATGACCTTACTTTTATGTGTTGTCAAATCAACTGGATTTCCGTCCTTAGTGTCATTTATGAAGATGTGCTATGGGCTCGGTGTGGCCTCCTTCTCTTCATAGTGAGGTGTCTTGGTAAGAGCCAGTACCTGCTTGGGGCATTGAAGATTTCATTCCAAATCTCATTGCTTTCTTTGTCAAGGTCTTCTAATCTTCCCTCTAGTACTTTGTATGCTCTCATCTTTGCTGAAAATTTATTTGCATGCTCCTTTATTGTTAAATTAATTTCTTCAACTATTGCCTCGGGTGGCATGAGTGTAACTAGGGATCTTTCCCTTATCTATTTTTCTGTGTGCAAGGCATATGTCCATCTTGCTGATATTTTGTCATTAATATCTTATGGCATTTGCTTTTTGAATTGTATTTGTACATACTTGTATGCAACCATTGTCTTAATTATGGATTCTTCTATCTTATTCTGATCTTTGCGGGACAAGGTTAGCCATTGTCCAATCTTTCGGTGTGATATGCTCCCGGTGTTGATGATTGACTCTGCAATTTCATCAACTATTTTAGGAACTTTGAGCTTTTCAATTTGGAGTTCTTGTTCACTCTGATCCTATTTAGTGTCATCCTTGTCCTCCTTTCCTCTTATATATCTCCTTCTTTGTCTCGGTGTTGATTGCCTAGTTTGAGGCTTTCTCTTCTGATAAGTCCTCACATCACCTTTCTTTACCGGCGGTGAGTCTGCATCTTTGGTAGTTTTACTCCTGCTTCTTGATGCAACTGTTACATTTGTAACCTTTTCTTTCTTTTTTGGGGGTGCATATGACTTAGTAGACTCGGATTCAGTTATCTCTTTACTTTCACCGATGGGTGACTGTCCCTCGGTGACATCTTGTTTCAATTCTTCATCATTTACCGATAGTTTCTTCTCAAGTGTTTTCACCATCTTTGTTTTCTTCCTGTCGATTTTCTTCACTACTAAGCCAGTTTTGATTCTAGACTTGGCTTCTTCATATGTTCCAAATTTGCTCAATGATTTGTGTTAGTGATTTTTCTTGTATCCCTCAGTTCTAAAAGCGACAATGCATACCAGACCTGGGGATTTTTATCCAGCTCACAAGAGTCAACTCATTCCTGCAAACTGGGGGGCAAGAAAAGACTAATTGATGAGGATTTGATCCTCCTTCTACTTCGAGCTCCACACACTTAGGCGGGTACACCTAAAACAAGATAAAATCTGCATACATATAACTCACTAGCTAAACCTCATTATGCAGATGCGACCGTGGATAGTTCTCAGACTTATAAAATATGGGAGTTCAACTCAACCAGTCTTATACAGGATCCCACCTGTATGATCTGCTAAGAACTAGAAAAATAGTCAAAGTAAAAAGGATATTCACCCTTCTTCTCTTCAAACCCAGAGGCTTAGGCAGGCTAACCTATCAGATTCACTTCTACAAGGAATCATCAAAAGCATTTGCACTATTCAATGCAGTTTACAAACATTTACGCTCTTTAAACAGAAAATGGAAAATGATTTGAATTAATGATTTGATGAAGAAAACTGTCAGTCAAGCAAAGACCAGTGCCTTATCTATTGGGCAACAGAGTCAAACAAATATGCATTCCCAGAAGACCATAACTCCAAACTCACAAAACCCAAGTGAAATGCCTTATAAATCACTCTTTTCACTTCAAAATTTGGACATCATATTCATATACAGACATTTAACTCTCAGATTTTTCCCCTGAGAATTACTCTCTCCTTGAAAGAGACTCAGAAACAATCTCACAACTACCTTATAGCTAATGTATTAAAGTGCCTTACAAATTAATACATAAGAATCAAAATCAAACATACAAAGACATCAGACAAGTTTTGAACATGGATTTCCTTTGTTTTTCATTAAAAATCATCTGAACTGTACATTGCAAGACCATGAACACAAAAATAAGACTCCAAAGCCAGAATACTGCCTAGCAGCATAAATTTTCAACATCATTTTTCAATTAGAAGAAAACTAGATATAGGAGAAAGGAAAACAATCCCAGACACCGACACTTGTCTGTCCCCAAAAAGATCTACAACTACTTCTAACTGCAACTACGAGAATCTGATATGATATGGACTCAAATGGTCTGCAAAATCAGAATCCTCATTCCGGGACCTTTCCGGTGATATATGATACTTCATATTTTGGACAAAAATTTCCCCCTGAATCGTTTAAACATTCTCGTGCAAACAGTTTTAAATATTTCAAATTCTGAACTATAGTCTGCACATTATATATTAATTTTGATCTTTTAAATCCCTTTTATGCACATACCTAAGCGGGCCCCACGTGCCATGTGGCACCACCTGATTCGCCTGAAAATCCACCTAGGTGCGTGCTTATGTGTCCTGCTTGTGCCACGTGGTGCCCTCTGATTGGTGCACAGGTCCAAATGGGCACTTGCATCACCTGCACCATCCTGAGCCTGCCACCTGTCTGAGCGCCAAGTGTCGTGCTACCGTGATGCCTCTATGATAACCACCTTGCATCTTTACCTTCAAGGCTTTGCGATAGCCGTCCATTTTTGTCACCTTGGGATGCATGCCAGCTCGGATGATCACCTGCGTGGCCGCCACCTCATCCCCACCTAGACGCCACTCGATCTGCTGTGCTGTTGGCCTTGCCAGGTGTCGCATTGTCGCGATCCCTTGATGTTATCTTCCTTGCATCTTTCGGATCCGGTCATCGCACCATTCGTCTGATCCTGCTCACCTCGAGATTTGTGCCCAATCTTCAGGCCTATTTGCCAACTCATCTGCCATGTTATCTTTGCGGGTCCCACCAAAATATGGTTTTTATCACCTGGGCACGCTTCCCAATGCATTTGTCACCCGCGCATGGAGATCCTCCGAGCTTCATCTTCATATTACATGCTGGGCGTTGTTGGTTATAAACATCTTGAAATTCTTCTTCCTAGCGAATGTGGGATAATATATGATGAGTTTTTTAAAGCTTTCCTGCATTTTGCTTCAAAATAATGGGGCCCACCACGCACAAAATACTCCAACCAAGGGGCCCGCCAAGTGGTCTCTTGGCTTCTCATTCATATTACATTGAAAGTGCTGGAGTATATAAACAAAACAAAAAACCCAAACCCAATGAATGTGGGATATTGGCATTTTCACCTTTTAAGCCTGGGAGCTTCTTCTTTATACCTACGCGGCCTTCTCTACGCATTGGTTGTTTGCATTGTGATGTTTTTCTTAAAACTTTGTAAGACTCCTTACTATGTCTATGGAGCCTCTGAGAATGTCTACACAACTCTCCATTGTTTTATATCTCTGATATGTTGCGCAAGCCTTTAATGGCATTTGTTGAATGTCTCTTCTTCTTTTTTTTTACTCCTCCATAGTGCTATTTGTGGGGGGTTTTCTCTTTAATCTGCATGGCATGGCAGCCCTCCACAAAATTCTACGCAGCCTTGAGAAAGATTAAAACATTTAAAATTTCCCCCCAAAACATTGTGTAGGGTATTTCAATGTGTGGGCTTCTTCTCTTGCACATGATGCATTTTGGTTTTAAAATACCATGTGCTAGCCACCATGGTTTACTTCTGCCAATAGCATTGCTTGAAACTCTCAACAAGTTATTACCTTAAGCAGGCCTCCTTGGTGTTTGCTTTGCCAATAACATTGGCTTTGAGATTTTGAAACTTCTTTTAATGCCCAATACCTGCGTAGCTTTCTTGTTCAGGCATGTTGGTTTCCATGTTTTAAAACTTAAAAAAAAACCTCCATAACATCCAGCACAGGCTTAATGCATATGCATTGCTATTTAAATGTTTTAGAATCCTAAATTTTCTCCATCCAAACTGCTTACGCAGCCCCCTTATTGTTGCCATTTGCTTGAAAGTTTTAATTAATACATTCTTTTCTCTGTTTTGCCTTGAGTTTTAAGTCTCGCTTCTTGCTTGGTGTGGGCTCCACCAATTTCATTTGTACCCTGAGCAAACCTCTCATTATTCAAAGAACAATTAATTAAAGCATAAATGACTATGCAGGTGTTTTTGTTGTTGCTGGGTCATTTTTTGGCCTGCTGCCACTTCAAAAATGGTCCAAACCATGTCAGAAACACTCCTAGGGCATGAGAATTGCATTGGGAAAGAACATAGATGAAGAAATGACCATTTTCAACCCGTAAACCTTCTTAAAATCTGCCTGCAGCCTAAAAAACGTGATTTATATTCACTTTTAGTTCTAGAATGCACTGTTAACTAGAAAATCTTAAAAGCCCTCTTCAATGTTTATTTAATTCATAAACCATATAATGCGTTGTCATTCATTTGTTCTCCATTGCATAGCTTGAACTTTGACAATACTCTTGTACTCTAGTGGATATGGCAACTTGTAGTCAGAAAACAAAACATTTGGTTCTCTGTGTAATTGCATGCTAAGAATGTTACCAATTGTATGGTCTTCACTCTGGCTTTTAAAAACTCTTTATTAAAGTCACTAGTTGCCAAGTTGAATGCTTGCATTGGAGTAGAACATCATCAAACGCCGACTCCCTTATACTCACTACGTGGGCTTCTGTTTAATTTCTCTCAAATGCCAAATGCATTCTACTTATTTCGCAGGGTCTTTTTTATTCTTAGTCAATTCCCTTCCAGTCATGCTTGCACAGGCTATTGGATTTGAAGTACCACTTGAGGCACTTTATGTTCTCATATATATTATTATTTAAATCAACAATTGATTTAAAATAATAATAATGTCCTTTTAAAATCATGTAAGATGATTATTGAACTTTAATAAACGATGCTATAAAGTTTGAGCATTGCTACTTCTGAAAACCATTTTCATCCTCAATTTTTCAAAGTGTAGCCTTCAGTGCATTCGGATCCCAAGATATTGAACTGGCAGTCATTACAATCAATTTTTAACAATTATGCAAACTGACCTCATAGATGGCATCTGGCCTCTAGAACTGGCCTTAAAAACTGACCAAAAGACCTCCCAGGGCTCTCAAATCCAGGAGACATGAAGTCTTTCATGTTCACCATCATCCTGCAAAAACATATCTTTATGACACTTCCTGAGGTGAGATATTTTAATCTCCTAAGTTGACCACTTTCTCAAATCTGCAAATGCACTTATCAAAATGCATCAAAACCACCCTCAGAATCACTTCTGCAAAGTTATCAAACCACATCCTGAGACTCCACCACCGATCTAGGTAGCACATTTACATGCAAAGAGAATGGTCCCATGATTGGTTCTTGAAAACAACTTTTGGGTAAAAAGTTATCACTCTATGAAAGTGACCATTCTGTAAACTTTATTCTGTTTAACATTGTCAATCTGCACAAACTGTCTTTAAAATTGAATTCATAAACCCATCAAGAAGAACCCTCAGAATCTGAACCTCTGAAAATGGATTCACCTTCACATAAGGAATACAAAACTTCAACTAACTTGCTCAGATGATGAATTGATCAACCAATATTGCATCTCAAAGTCATCCATTTAACAACTTTCAAAACTTAAAGCACAGTGAAATGCAGAAACTAGATTTGGAATCAAGCAAGCAAAGTGGTCAACTGGATTGGCTGAGGTCTAAGAATTTTTGAGGAAGTACATTCTCAGGTTTACTATGCAGGGGAACTTTCAATTCATCAAAAATTGAACTGGGATACAACTTGCAGGACCTCAAAGTAGACAATTTCATAATTCTGCATTTTGGGCAAACCATAGAAACTAGACAATTCTGCACCAACTTTGGGGAATCCAAAAGCTTATCAAATGGATTCAAAATGACTTGGGATTTGAAATATAGGCTCTCTCATATACATGATCAAGATTCCCAAAATGGTGACCCATGAAACTCAATTAGTCGCAAGTTATTCAAATGCAAATTGGGCATGTTACAACAAATTGACACTTAAGACAACAAATGCAGAATGGATAAGTGTTTAAAACAAGACATCACTAATTGACTCAAAACTTGAAACTGACGAACTGAGATGTCTTCATATGCCTAAACAAGAGTGATGAACCCCTGACATGTATGAAAAACTTCAGAATTTCATCTAGGCAAATAGGCTCAAAAAGCACTTATAGGGGGTCAAAATGCAAAGCACTAGTAAAACACTCAAAGATCCTTGTATTTCTGAGTACCAACAATTTGCCCACTGGTTCATTCAATAAGGCTTCAATAGCATTTGTGGCTTGATCTATGTTTATCTCATAGTCCAGTGGTGGTAACCATGTTGTTCTCGGTACAGTTGGTTTGATTAGAGTGGTGTCAGTATCCACTATGAAACACATGTCATCCTTGTACCATTCCACCAGTTGTGCATGTATTCTCATTCTCTTCTGCATTCTATCCTTGAAAGTGGTGAAGTATGCATCCATTACAGATGTGAAATTATCCTCTAGTGACTCAATTAGCTCACTAATTTGTACAGTTATTGGTCGGGTTGTGTCCCAATTGACATTACTGACAAATGGGAAGAAATTATGAAAATAGAAGAATGTGCACATAAGGAATGAACTGAACTTACATGAATTATATTTGGATGACCTAATTTTCCTCATGTTCTCCTCTAGTTGCTTCAGTAGCAGCTCAGATAAGTCCAGTTGAAGTCCCTTCTTCACAATCTTATAAGCAGTGTCAACTGCTCCACATGCTATGTTGTTCATTTGGCTAGCTTGGTATATTTTGTATCCAAGTACACATGCACCTAACTTTGTTGTCGGGATAATATGTAATTATGTTTCGGGTGGAATTAGTTAGCGTACGGAGGTTAGGGAGTTGCGCACGGTTGTGAACCGTCGTGTCCCTTCGGACCTTTATATACTTGTATTACCTTCGGGTAAAGAATCATGGATGTATGCACGGACAATGTTGTAATCAGTTGGCTAGAATGAATAAAAACACTTGTCATTCACTTTATGTCTATTATGCTTTATATGTTCAGTTCTGTAATTAACTAGTTACCCCAGCGGGTAAACATTTGGCGCCGCTGCCTAGACGTACTCGGGAAGGAAAAAATAAAATAAATTGATGTGTTGATTATTGCCCGAAGTGAGCAAAGAATTCATGCCCAATCAATTGAACAAAAATAGAAAGAAGGATCTCGAGGAGGAACAAGCCGATAGAAAAGCGGCACTCGCACAACAGCAAGCCGAGCGAAGGGAGAGATACAGAAGACGCGCCGAAGGACTACCGAAGGGAGTAAGTGAGGGCGAGGATCTGGAGGTATCTGACCGGGAGGCTGGGAGAAGTGACGAGGACTACCTAGAGGAAACACGGAGCTTGTTCGGGTCCTTAACCTTAACCCCACGAACGGAAGCAAGAGAAGTCCGAAGGAAGGAAAAAGAGGAAGCCGCACGGAGGGAGGCTCAGGATACTGTTGCCGCCGCGAGTATCGAAGTGACTGAGGGGCACGGGTATCACTGTAGCCCACCAGGCCTGGACAATTCCAGTAGTTCAGGGACATCAAGTGGTACAATACCAAACAATTCTGGGGTACCGACGTCGACAGTACCATCCCAGCCTGTAACACAACCGGTGCTGCAAACACAGTCGGCGTCTAAAAAAGTAAACATGGCGACCAACAAGGAGAAGTTGCCAAAATT
>MU226763.1:963466-978807 GCA_018584345.1 Thuja plicata
AACGTGTTTTTTGTGGAGACCAGTTGGTGTAGGCACAAGAGGAATATGATGTGCTGGGAAAAGAACTACGAAGCTTTTTGAGGGACGCCCTCCGCCCTTCTCTTCAGTGATTCTATGTAGTGTATTTAATCCTCCTTTCCTTGTAAGTCGTCAGAGATGACTTGTTTTTTGGGGGGGGTGATGTTGTCGGGATAATATGTAATTATGTTTCGGGTGGAATTAGTTAGCATCTGGAGGTTAGGGAGTTGCGCACGGTTGTGAACCGTTGTATCCCTTCAGACCTTTATATACTTGTATTACCTTTGGGTAAAGAATCATGGGTGTATGCACGGACAATGTTGTAATCAGTTGGCTAGAATGAATAAAAACACTTGTCATTCACTTTATGTCTATTATGCTTTATATGTTCAGTTCTGTAATTAACTAGTTACCCCAGCGGGTAAACAAACTTCATCTCAGGGTCGGTGATGGAATTAACTTTCACACCTTTGTCGTCCCATAGTGCACCAGTTAAATTTTCAATCTTGGGGCGAGAAGGATGCTTTAAGGCTTTAGCCTTGTCGGTTACTGGATAACCTGTTACAATGTGAATCACATCCTTTGTGATCGGTTTTGGTTCATCCAACCACATTTTTCTGTCATGTACCTAGCTAAGTACAATGTGTATCCACTCAGTTTTAAACTCTTTTGGGAACTTTAGGGCATTGGTTAACCCTTTCACCTCAATGTGCTTGTGTTCATCTTTAAGGTTTCCATTTGGCAAAGGTTCTAGTAAGCTTCTTCAACCTCAAGATCTCTGATTTCTGCAACCTTGCAGTGGATGTACGCGTGGATATCTTCAACTAGTAAAACCCTGGGAGGGATGCTTGAGAATGCTCCTTGATCTTTGTTGTAGATGCTAGGAATCTATCGAAGTAGCCTTTGAATCTGCTGTGAATTGCTCTGCAATCTTTTCGCTTTTGGTCGCTCTTCTTCGCTCTGTTGTTTTCTCATTTTCACTTGGTGAATGAATGAGTTCTTTGTTTCCCTATTTATAGAAAATAACCTAAGTGGTGCATTTAATGCTTCAGCTACCACTCGATAACAAAGACGCTCGGGTATCATACCAAAGACTTCATCCTCGGTGAGTATACAATGCTCGGGGTAAGTGACAACTTAGTTGTACTTTTCACATGTTCACCGATGGTGCTCGGTATGTAGCGAAGACTTGATTGTCTTTTTACATGTTTACCGACGATGCTCGGTTTATATTGACAACTTGGTTGTTTTTCATATGTATACCGACGATGTTCGACATGTATTGACCGACGAGACTGGATTCTCAAAATCATAACAAGTAATACCATAGTGCATCTCCATTCATGCTAATTTGGCATTTTAACAATGAATATTTAAACTGATGTAAAACATAGCTTTGTAGAGTGCAGTTCCATACTTACTTGTTTTTCTTAGGTGGGGGTGGTGATATCACCATATCCATTAGATGAGGTGTCACCTATTGTAGTGCTTGGTCCAGCATCATCTTTTCTTGAAGCTTTCCTCCACATTTGATTTCTCATTCTCCTAATATCTTCAATAATGTTCCCACTAGCAAAAGTGCTTGACTCTGTCACTCGGTCTCTGCAGTCCTTGCTTAGGTGACCGACCTTATGACAGTTTAAGCATGTCATTCTAGAGTTAGTCTAGTTCCTTTATCTTCGTATCCATTTCCTCATGCAGTTTGCAACTGTGTCCATATCTACCACATGGTATGTAATTTACCCATGTGTTGTAATCCCAAACATATGAGTTACCGACTCTTCTCGGTTTATAAGCATTTTCTTGTTCTTTTGGTTTCCATACTTGTTTTTTCTTTTTCCTGCATTTATGAGATGTGTGGCCATGCATTTTGCAAGTAGAACTATATTTTTCCATGTAGGATTCCTTCTTTGGTTTGTTCACCTTAGATCTGCATTCATGTGCTTTGTGTCCATGCTTGTTACAGATATAACATTTACCTATGAATGTAGAAGTGGATTTAGGAATACCTTTAGCTTTGCTCCTGCAAACATTTGATGTGTGGCCTAGTTTTCCACAGTGATTGCATGACTGCTTCTTTGCTCTTGGATTTGTGTAGACATCTTTTTGATCAGCTCGGTTTGATGATTCTCCATGCTCGGTATACCTTAGATCGGTATTGTTGTTGATTCTTCTTTGTCCATTCAGAAAATCATCCATTCTTTTTGTACTCTCTTCAGCTTTCTTGATCATATCATTATGTTGTTGCTGAATCCTTACTTCATGCTTCAGTTTCTCATTTTCTTCTCTTAGCTCACCAATGGCTTCCAATTTCCCATTGAGTTATATGTTCACTCGGTTGGCCTCATGACTCATATGAACTATTTGATTGGTGATATCATGATGATATTCAGTAAGTCTCTATATTTCAGTTTCTCTCTTGCATCTTTTTAGTGATCTTCCTCCTGTCATCAATAGCTAATGTTCTTTCTTGTTCAGCTTGTCTAGCATTATTCATAACATCAATCATTCTTACCATCTGTGTCTCTTGAATGATTTGTAGTACTTTCACTTGTTCTGTCATATGTTAATTGACTTCATTAAGACTTATAATGCTTCCATCAAATGTGTCAGATGTAGTGCTAGATGTAGATCCTGATGACTTAAAAAAATCATGTATCTCTTCTTCATGATAGTAGTTTTCATTGTAGCGAGATGCCATAACTTTTCTTTCATCCAGTAGCTCTCTCATGTTATTTCTTACTTCTTTGTATTGCTCAAAGAAAATCTGTATCTCCAACTTCTGATTCTCAATATCCTTATCAAGCTTATACCTTTCCATTGTATGATCTTTTCTCTCAAGTGATTTAAAATTTTCAAATAAGAGATCTAGCTCTGATACCAATTGTTGGATTAATGGAATGGTGAGTACTGAGAGAGGAGTGGTGAATCAGTACCCTTAAAATTTTTATCACTTTAACCTTTAGTAATATGTTCTTGCATTACCGACCATATTACTTTTCTACCTTATGAATGTAATATCAAAACATAAATGTAATCAGGGATAACTTTAAGAAACCCCCTACTAGGAAAAAGTGTAAAATCTTGGCGAATCGTACATTAATTTAGGGGAAAATATTTATTGATGATGGCAAATTTGTTTTTCAAATTAGGAAAATAATATAAAGGCGTAGGCGATTTTTTCCCTGCAGAATGAAAATTCCATAAAATCTTGGCGAAATAAAAATTAATGTGGGGGAAAATATATAATATATGAGGTGAATGATTTTCTTTTGAATGTAAAAAAAATATTTGTACTGGCAATTTTTATGTGTCATTTGAAAATATATTTATTTTATTGGCTAATCTATCGTTAATTATGGGAAAAAAAAATATTTTATTTGGCGATTTTCAAAAGATGAGACTCGTCAATGCGTCATGTGGGCCAACGCCAACTAATATTAAATGTCTTATTTGAGACCGTTTGATTATCCTAGATCAATGACTGAAGTTTAATTTCAGCCCAATTTCGTGAAGGAAACAAAGTTTTCCAAGAAGTCACCAGAATAATGACACGTAACATTGTAATTAATGCAAGATCAATGGCTGAAGTTTAATTTCGGCCCAATTTCGTGAAGGAAACAGTGTTTTCCAAGAAGTCACTGGAATAATGACACGTAACATTGTAATTAATGCAACGTCCAGCGAATATCGCCTTTATTTGTTGCGAATATAACTGATCACACATGGACACATAACCTAATTAGTAATATGCATTGTTTTATATTGTTAAATGTATTATTTGAGACCATTTGATCATCCTAGATCAATGATTGAAATTTAATTTCGGGCCAAATTTCGGAAGGAAACAGACTTCTGTAGGAAGTCACCGGAATGATGACACGTATCAAGCCTTAAAAAGTGCATCGTAACCATGATCGTTGATTAGTACTGGTTATTTTTTTACGTGGACGGTGGATAGTGCAACTGCAACTTGTAACTCGTAACTCGAACAGAAATAAATGCCTTTCCAGTGACATTCTTTAACTGCCATCTTTAACTGTCAATAGTACGCATGCATTTATGGGAAAGATTTACATTTAGATATGAAAGATTAAGGACAGTTGATTTAAATCTCTCACACGCATAATACGCATAATGCATTTATGGAAAATGCATTAAATACGATTAAAGAAAGAATAATTATTAATTGCTAAGTATCCGTGATCACTACTATCAATCAAGGGGTCGGGGCTATTTATAGACAATCTGGCTTCTTTCTTCTTCATTTTGCTTTTGGTAGATTAAGAGTCAGAGCTGTCGGTGGTAGAAATTATGCCTCTAGTTTTAAGGTTTAGGTTTTTAGGTCTTTAGGCTTTTGAAAATTAAAGATGGATACACCAATCCATTTGAGATGCACATCCCTAGATGACCAGAGGTCCTTTTTGGGCAATGTCTCGGAAGAAATCTTCACTTCCGTTTGTAGGGAGGTTGGTGGTGACGCTTTTATAAATTCTGTTATGTTGATGTTATTGGGTCGAGAGTTCCTTGAGAATGTCGATAGATACCACGTCTACACGAACATTATGTACCCTTTTCTTGCATCTCTCCTCGACCTCAGAGGATAGAAGGTGGATATGCTGATGCTGTTGAGGAAGGTTTTTAAAGAGAAATTCCCGAAGGACGATGTCAATGTTGTTGTTTTTATGGAATTAGGGGTGGGGATCCCTTGGCCAAGAGATATACACAAGCTGTTGGTGTCGGGCAGAAATGTGGCCAGACAACCCTTTCTGTTGAACCTCAATGATGAGCAACTAACGCGACACAGGAAATGGGCACGACTTGGGAGGGATTTTCTCCGAAAATAGTTTTACCTTGATGAATTCGATGAATTGGACTACACATGGCTTGACGAATTCTCGGAGATTATCCTCTCTTGAAAATTCTACTCAGACGAAAGGGAAGATGAAGATCCCTGATTCCCTAGTTTACCCATTCCTGTTACCCCGGTCTTTTGACAATGGACATGCAAATTTTCACTTTTTTTTTTTTATACCGATAAGAAGTTGCCTAGTAGGTTTCTGTTTTTACGATACGATGTAATTATATGAAAAAACAATAAAAATTTTCCAAGTTTGTTTCAATTTTCTTTTTATGGGTAAAAAATGATTCTTAGACTTCTCTGTGATTACAATATTTTAATTAGTTGCTTTAACTGTGTATTAGACATTTAAGTATATGCTTAAGCGATAGATTAGTACTTCCATTTTTAAATCTGAAGACTGAGATTCTAAATTTTTAAAATGATTAAGTTTCTTTATCAGTCCAGAGAAAGTTTCTATTTTTAATTTGCCAATGTGTCATATCGATGTGTGATTATAAGATATAAATAATTGAATTAAAATCTAAATCAGACTATACTGTAAAACTAAACATTTACTAACATTTATTAAATGTAATAACTAATAAGCTGAAGTTGTAATTTAAAATGATTAAGTGACACTCATACATGTCCTAGTGACATCAAATGACAAGCCAAAAGTTAATGGGACCCATGATAGTGCTACAGTGCTAGCGACCGTTGGATGAGCACAGATCAATGACATGCGGTGTATTTCAAGCCGAAAGGGAAAATAAACCCCATTTTTGCAAACCTATTCCGCAATAATGTAAATGAAATCCAAATCACAGAGTCATAGAATAAGTATCACTTACCTTTGCCTCAACTTAAAATGCAGCAATGCAGTCGCGACTCGCCAATGCAGTATACAGTTGCACTCAATAGTCTGAAACTTCACTATCGATCAAATATAGAGATGTCATAGAGATATGAGAATGTTTTTATTCTAATCCTTATTTGGCAAATTCGGCGGGAGGTATTAAGTATACCAATATTTGGCGAAGCCCGTGTAATTATAACACATCTTTTATTATTTTTGAGGCGATTATGGGTTGTCCAATGCCTTCGCATGATTAGTAAAGTTGGCTAAATTACATCGGTTAGAGACACACGTTTGTAAAATGCCAGGCGCATTTGGGGCTGCCTATAAATATATATGTATAAAATGATTGGCAAATATAGGCCGTCGATTTGGGGTCGCTTAGAAATCATAGGCGAATGTTTTAAATTTATGGGGGCCAAAATTTATATTCCATTGGCGATAATGTGTAAGAAATGGAAATATTAAATAAACTGATGGGCGATGGGCCTGGACTTTGGACTCGATATTAATAAATGTCGAGCGATAGGGTCAGTCCAATATGTGAAAAATATTCACCAATTCCAGGGTCGCCGACATGCGACATTCGCCAAATGGAGAATAATCGCCACTAAAGTTTTCGTTGAATGTAATTGCATGTAAACATTCATGAAACTTAGTTACACATGACACAAGAATTGGTAATACAGAAAACCCCTGTCAGAAGGTAAAAACTCCGATGGGGATGAAACTCACAAAACTTCACTATCTGCAGAATGGAAGGTGCTAGTTAAGGCTACAAGTGTGATCACTTCTGATGATCTTATCCTATTAGGAGTAACATTTTATACTTGTTAGGTCTACTCGGTTAAGAGATTTTAACAACATTGTTAAGTGTGCACTCGGTTAAGAGATTTACAATTAGACTGTTAAGTCCACCTTCTTAAAAGATTTCTTCTATTTGCTACAATTGTTAGAAAGTAGTTAAAAATACTTATGACCTGATGGTATGCAATCTTGAATTGCTGATTATAGATCTTTTAAGTTCACATAATGTATGTATCATCCATAGTGATGGATAATACCTCTGTTCTGCTTAGTAGCCTTGAATCTTAGTTCTTCATAACTGAATTCTTTCTTTTGTGTCCTTCTGCATGAAACTCTCTGTCTGATCCATAGATGTCTGTTGTGGCTACAATCATCATCTCTATTTTGATTGATTATACATCTATATATAATGTATTGACCTAATTTGGTTTCACGCTTTACAAGAAAAATTGTATGATCAAAGGTTTACAACTTGACCTTAATCTCCTAGTTTGTGTATGCACCCTAAAATGGTCGCCTAGACTGTGGCCCCATTTATCATTTTATCAATTTATCAAATTCCTGAATCAATGGTTTGGAACATTTTCAATTCAAATCAATTTCCTTGATCAAATTGTAATTAATTCAATTATTTCAATATTTCCTAAGGTTTGATCATTTTTATTTAATTAAAAGATTTAATCTCCCTTTTAATTAAATAAAATTCATCTTATTTAATTAAATTAAATTCATCTCATTTAATCAAATAAAATTCTTCTAATTATTTAATTATACAGAAAACCCCTCTTTTAATTAAATAAATAAAAATCCCCACTTAAACACTTTATTTGATGAAAAATGAAATAAATGAAATAAAATTAAATAAAAATCTCTTTTTCTTCACATCTTCCTAAGTGGTGGGCTTTTTTCCTCTTAATCATAGCTTTTGATTTTTGTCTCTTAATCTTAACCGTTCACTTCTCTTTAAAAGGAAACCTCTCCTCATTTGAGAATCAAGATTTTATGCTATTGTTATGCTGCAGGTTTGGAGAGCAATTTTGGAGGAGGCTTTGAGCACTCAAGCTTGGATATTGCAACTTCTCTCTTCTTGTCTTCTTCTTCTTGCATCTATGGCTACTCATGTAGATTAGATTCATGTTTACTTTCATAGACTAATCTTGCATTTGTATTTCCTTTCATAGAATAAATCATGCATTGTTATCATTTAGATTAATTTTCCTTTCATGCATTGCAATCATATAGAATAGATTTCATTTTTATGCATTGAATCTCTCATTTCATGGTGTACTTGCATGGGCACTAACTAGGTCAATCTGAGGGCCTCCATTTCAAACCTTTGCACTCCATGACTAGGGAGCTATGGATTGATATTTGAGGCCTCATTCTTGAGCAACCTTGAATGGAATGATTTATAGAAGTGTGACACATTTTCATCACACATTTTTGGCGCCCACCGTGAGGCAAGAGATTCGTTTTCTATCATTTTAGCTATTTTTTTCGTCATTTATTTTTGGATTTCTGAATTTTCCGTCTTTTTCGTACTTGTTGTTTTCTTCTGCAGGGAAGTCTCGCATGACATTTTGCAGGTTCCCGGATGAGCTTTTGCTGATTTTGTGTTTTCTTGCGCGGCTCTGTGCGTTTCCTCGCGCGGCACTGTGTGGATCCTCGCGCGAGATTCGACATCAGGCCATGATCTGACTGATTTATTGTTTTTCTGTATTTTTCTACTATCTGTGCACTGTTTCACACGACTGTGCATTTCTTCACGCGAGATATTTATTTCCTCGTGCGGCACTGTGTGGATCCTCACGCGATACTGTGTGTTTCTTCGTGTGAGATTCTGTACTAGAGATCTATTTTCATTGCCATATTTATATAGCTCTGATTTTTCGTGCTAACCACTAATGTTTACTCTTTCTAGTGGTTTGTGATTTGTGATTTGTTGTTGTTGTTGTTGATTTGGACTCGCTTGGATAAACAACAAAATGATTCGTGTTGCATTGGATTTGAGGTATTTTGTTGATCTTTATAACATTTATATTTTGAAAATAAAATGAACATCTCATGTGTTTAGCTTGAGTGTTTTCTTGCTTTCATAGATCACATTTCCAATTGGTGCTTTAAAAATGGACCTAGATTTGCTTTCTTGCATATATGTTTAACATAGTTATTAAGCCCTATGAACACTATTTATGGTAATCTTGAGAGAGTGGGCTTCATTTTCTTGTCTTACATGCGAAGATCTTCTTGACGATATATCCCCTTGTAGGTAGGGAAGGATTTGTTTTTATCTTATTGGTCAACTTGGTTTGGGCTTCAACTTTTGGCAATACTTTCTCTCTTTAGGGAGATTGGTGTCATTTGTTGTTGTGTGAACCTTGAATGAGGTGATTTCAAATTAGTGGGTCAATTAATCTTGTTTTCTATGTTTTGGTGAGGTGAAGAGGCTAGAGGATTATGCTCTTTTTCATTTTAGGAGAATCAGAAACTTGGAGCCCTTGAATCCAAACCAAGTCCCCATGTGGTCCATATTGTGAGTCTTCCTTGTTAGAGATGGTTAACCGCAGTGGACATTGTAACCACCTAAATTTGGTCTTTCCAACTATGGACCCTATTTGCCCTAAGTGTGATCATACCCTCGATTATGTCCAAACGACCCTGTTACTGCTTGACATAATTCTTCAAATCAATTTAATGTCCTAAGTGATTTTTATCACTAATTTATATTAACTATTATAGCCATACAACTTAAATCAATTTAAACCAATTAAATCAAACATGGCTATAGTATTTAATTATAAAGGAATTAAATAAACCCCTAAATCAATTACCCACTTGCAAAATAACCCATTCCCCTAGCCTATTTAATTTAATTAAAATGTCTATAGTCCCTTAATTATTAAAAAATAATTTCATTGTTTAAATAATTAATTCCTATATTTCTAAATGAATTAAATAAGTTTAATCCATTTATTAATATTCCCCTAAACCCCAACCTAACCTATCTCAACCACTTCTACCCTGGGTTCTAACCCTTCTCAACCCATTCACCCTTGCTAATCTAATCCTAGTCCTAATTCTAATCCTAACCCACCTCCTAATGTTGTCACATTCCATTAATGAATTTTTAGCAACTCAACCCACTTGAGAAATTCCACTTTCTCAAGCTTGACTTCCTCAAGGTCCACTTTCTCAAGCCAACCTCTTACACTCTACCTTTCTTTTTTAAGGCTTTCATTAATGCCTAATTAATGAAGATGCCTTAAGCCTATGTCTCCTCCATGCCTCATTAATGGCCAAGGCATTAAAGGCTCTTACACCTCCATTAATGAGTCCCTTCACTCATTAATTCACCTTGTCCCCCCCTCTCTCTCTCTCATTCTTCTATAAATAGAAGCTATTTTTGAGAGTAAAGGAGCCTTCACCTTAGATTAAAAATACATTGTTATGCTGTTGGATTAATCCTAGACTAATATCCCACTTCTTATTTCATGCTTTTTCATTGTTATTATTCACATGCTTAGAGCTAGAATGCTTGTTTATCATCTTTTTAGCTTGTTTTTAACTAAAAATCCTTCATGCTAGGTTGTATTTGTCACTGACTGTAACATATTCTGAGGGCTTATATGTTACTAATCACACTCTTCCTAGTTAGCAGGCAATAGGTCGATATTAGGTGGTTTTACATGCTTATCTAACTGTTTTGAACTAATGCAATGACTTATTGAATGTTTGTGTCTTTCTTAACAGGTTCCCAAATACACACGCACATTTCTAGTGCCCACCGTGGGGCCCTATTTTCAACTCGGCCTCATTTTATAACATTTTTTTGCCAATTTGCATGCTCAGGATTCAGACATAGGATCATTTTTAATCATTCAAGATCGCATCCCGGATACGCCATCGCACCGCAAAAAAGTCAGATCACATTCGGGATTTCTCGAATCATTTTTGGTTTGGGCTCGCATCTGGTTAGCGAGGGATCACATTCGGTGAATAAGCTCGCATATGGTATACTGTGTCGTATTTAGTAAAATTTCAAGATCGCATCTGGTTAAAAAGTTTGAGCATTTCGTTTGCCTAACCCCAAACATTCTAACAAGTGTTTTTGATAATTTGCAGCTTAACAAGTGTTTGCAGGGTATTTTTGAAGGTTTTTGTGGGAGTTCACACCAACAGATACTAACGTGGTTTTACAGGTTGCCAACCCCCATCTTGACTTCTATTTCCTTGCTTTTCAAACTTAAAACCATTTCTCCACTTGCTAAAACAACCAGATAATATGCTCTTTTCCTCTTGAGGAAAATCAGAAAGTCGGACGTTGTCTTATCATTTGTGATGAAATTGGGGGTAAATGAACAAGCAAACAAATCACTTAATTCTTTTTGGATAGTAAATGAACAAAACAAAGCACTAAATATGTGAGATTAAAGAACAAGTTCAATCGCTTAATTATTTTTGGATCAGAAATTGAACAAGACAAATCATTAAATCATTGTGGTTAATTGAACAAGGCAAACTTTCCCTTTCAAGCATCCTGTTTTCTTTAAAATAGGAACAACTAATTCGAGCTCAACATAGCTTGAAGGAATGAATTTTGTTTTAAGTGCTTTGGGAGAAAACAACTTAGATTAGGAGAGTATGCTCTTCTTCCTCGGAAGAATCAGAAATCCAGACATCCAAAGCTCGCCAATCTTGATTACATATCATTTAAACAGTAGAGGGCCTGCCGGTTGAGGAAAAAATCTCTCGGGAATGACCCAAGTGAGGACAGGTCTTACGCCAACCCTTCCAACTCACTATAAATAGTTGCTTCCTCGTAGGCCAAAGCCTCGGAAGACGAAACTGGTTTTGTTCTTGGAATTACGACATCATTCCTTGAACATATCTGGGTATATGTAGAGAGGAGCCGCTTGAATCTTGCTTGCGAGACTACATATATTCAGGTACTCATAGGGCTATACGCCTCAATTTTGCCTTGTGCAATTCTATGGGGAACAATTTTGAACAAATTGCCCAATAATCTACAATAAATTCAACTGAAAGAATACCCGATTCATCCCTGAAAGGGTGATAATCTTTGTGCAAGGCAAAAAGTAATTGCCCCAAGACACTCGTCATATCATGCCCTCATTTGCATTTGGAGTCAGCTAATACAACATCATGACTGGAGCCATTGCATGCTGGGTGATGGCTGTATTCTGATTAGCATTTGAGTGTGTACCTAAGTCAACGAGCAAAGATTTTCATCCTCCACCTAGAGAATAGGACAAAAGGAGTGTTTATTTCACCCTCTTAACAATGAAAAATTGTTTGACGTGTTCTAAAGATCATTAAAAAGATAAGCTCCTCAAAACAATAAACAAATTTCAAACCTTGGAGTACAAGTGTTTTTCACACCTTACAACACCTCTTAATGCAATCTGGAAACAAACAACTTCACGCACTTCAAAAACATTTTTTTTTATGAATAGTGCATTTTCAATTAATAAAACATCAAAGTTACATATTCACAAAAAAGGGGCCGGGGGACATAAGAATCACCCTGCACAGTTCACACGGTCATGCCGGAAACAAAATACAACTATTCATAAAAAAAAAAAATAGTGCAGCAAGAGCAGTGGCAGAAGGAAGAGGATCTTTATCATCAGCACCCACACAGCATTGGGGTTGACAGGAGGGTCGGGAAGCGACCACCCATCATCTTCAGCTTCTTCTTTGTTTCTCTTCCGCCCTGAGCGGTGAAATGGCCAAAGCCAGGTGGGGAAACTTGGAGGAGGTGTCGGGAGGCCAACCAGAGCCACGACGAGAAGCAGGAGCATCAGGAGGGGCATACTGAACCGGTGCCGGAGACCACCCAGAAGAGCGGCGAGGTGGAGAAGCCGAGCGGTGTCGCCAACCATCACCACCACCTCTCAGAGAGAGCCTACGAACGTGGAGTGCGTGAACGGCGCGTCGAGGAGCTGCGCTCGCGGCGATGGCGACCTCTGGAAGGAGTACCCTCAGCAGAGATGGCATCCAACGGAACCCAAGCAACAATGCAGGGAGCATTGCCCCAATGATTGAGCAGCTCCTGCAGGTGAGCCACCTCAAGGGCCACTTTGTTGGCCTAAACTTGAATCTGCATCATAACATTATTACATATGCAAGCCTTGTTATACAGAGCAACATTTGTATCAAGAAAGCTGTGAGAAAAAATAACAACATTCTTATCTTTCCATAATGCGAACAAAATCTCCATCTTGAAAGTATGCTAAATATGGGTAAACTTGGAAGGAATTCTAGGGGAATCTCCTAGGACAATCATGTGCCAAGAGAAAGGCTCAGGCCAAAAAGGCTTGAAGAAATCATGAATCCACTGCCAATACTGTTGAGCTCTCCTACAAAACCAGAAGATGTGCAAAAAGGATTCAGGGTGACCATAGAAGGGACAACGAGGGTCTTGAACACCCAGATGTTTGAGCCTAGGGCCAACTGGGAGCCCTTGAAAAAGTAGGCACCACGCAAAGAGAGCCATCTTTGGCTCTGTAATGGCAGCCCAGATGGTTTGAAAGCGAGAGCTCTAGTGAGATGTGGCTGAATGAAGATGCCATCTCTGATTAAGGGTATCTATCATCGGAAGATGAGGAGATAACCACCTATAGCCCAGCCGTGGCTTAAAATTGCTGAAAGGCGTGGCAGGATACCATTTCCAATCCTTCCACCAAGGCTTGACAGAATGAATGCCAATTTTATGAAGCAGGTTGGCAGGAATCACAGAAACTAAAAGATCATAAGTTTGGCGATCAGAACGAGCCAAACGATACTGCACCTGCATATCCTCCCATGAACAGAGACTCATAGAAGCTCTAGAAAACAGGTCGTTGGGAGTCCGGATGCCACGTTTGAAAAAACACAGAGCACTAGTCCCTTGAGTCTTAGCCAAAGGGATGCCTTGAATAGAACGTAGACCACTAGAGGCTCTATTGATTGAAAGATAAACCATTGCGAAAGGCATCACCATCCCATCGGAGCCAAGGCTTAAAAGCTTCCCAAGCTTTCCAAATTCTCTTGATAACAAAGGTACCCTGGATTTGAACAGGTTCCTTCATAGTGAGCAAGGACTGGAGACCAATGCCTTTCTAGGCCGACCTGTGAACTTGAAAGCCCGAAGAGATGCAGTTTCAGACAAGAATTTTCCAGGCCTCATTACTAGTAAGGGCACAAATAATCCACTTCGCACAGAGAGAAAGACCCTGCTGAGTGGAGAGAAGGCCAAGGCCGCCAGAGTCACGAGGAGGGCAACAGAACTCCCAGGCTACCCTATGAAAACCATGGCCGTCAGCACCAGAGGCCCAAAGAAAATCTCGGAGCAAACACTCCAGCTTGAGGTAAGAAGCCTTTGAGGGAGCCCAACAAGAGTAGTAGACATGCGTAGCAGCCAAAAATTTGGAACAAATCTGAAACTTTCCAGCAAGCGAAAGAGGCTTGCATATCCAATATTGTAGTTTTTTCTCAATCTTGGCAATCACAACATTCCATAAATCCACAGAGGAGCCATGGAAAGCAAAGGGAATACCGAGGAAATGAAAGAATTCCCCATGCTAGACCCATTTCCAGCCAAAATTGTTAAGCCAGGTAGGGGCTGGAAGAAAAGACTGTCTGAAGAAAAGGGTTTTAGACCTTTGAATAGTAGATCCAGAGGCTTGACAAAAGGTGTCCAGGCATTGCAAGGCATTGGATATGTTCTCCTCATCCTCAATAAGAGTGAGAAAGGAGTCATCAGCAAAGTGGCCATTAACAAGCTGTGAAGAGGAATCAGGAAGAGCAATGCCACAAACTAATCCAAAGGAGACAGAGTTGGCAAGCAAGTAACCAAAGCCTTCAGCAGCAAGCACATACAAAGCAGGAGCCAGTGGACAACCTTGCTAAATGGATCGAAAAAGCCCAAAAGTATCAGATTAGGACCCATTGATGGTAATGCAAGCAGAGGCATCACCAAAAAGACTGTAAAAAGTGAGGACCGAATCCAAGAGCTTGAAGCATAGCTAGAATAAAATTCCATTCAATGCGGTCATAGGCTTTGGCAAAATTAATTTTAAGAAATAGGGTAGCCTGTTGAGAATGGCGAGCCCATTCCATCCCTTCCCAGACAGTAATAATGTTGTCAAGAATATACCTGGACTTAATAAAACTAGTTTGCTCAGGGCGGACAATAAGAGGAAGGAGATGTCTGATCTTAAGGGCAAAAGCTTTGGCAATTATCTTGTATGAGACATTCAACAAGGTGATGGGCCTCCAATTGCAGATATCCTCCGGATCACCAGATTTAGGTATGAATTTGATATTTCCTTTATTAATTAAAGTACCCAAACTTTTATTGTGAAAGGCCTCGAGATAGACTTTGTGCAGGTCAGGACCAAAAACATCCAGAAAATGTTTGTAGAACTCACAGGGGAAGCCATTGTATCCTGGAGATTTATCATTGGCCATAGAGAAAGCCACTTCTTTGAGGTTAGAGATGGTTAGCAATTGCTCACAAAAGGAACGCTTCTCGACCGCTAGGCAGTTTGGAGTAACAGTAATACAAGCCTTCAGAGCCTCTTCTTGGGCCACAGAATTATCCTGCGAGGAAAACACTTGTTCATAGTGCTGAACAAAAGCTTGCAGAATGGCCGGAAGCTCCATAAGTGTGTCAGATCCTTGCTTAATCTTTTGAATACCAACATTGGTATGATGGGCTTTGAAGTTGGACCCCTCATGGGGTCCGCCTTGATGGTGTGCAAAACCTTACCAAAGGTTTTTCTTTTCTATTTTTCTAACCCTTCTCAGGCGGAA
>MU226763.1:1002083-1019439 GCA_018584345.1 Thuja plicata
TTCTTCCAAAAACATTCTTTCATTCCATGCGCCTAAACCGCAACCTCTGTTATCCATTCACCATATTCCTTCACGTATTCCTTCATTCACATTTCCTCCATCCTCTCGCCACCCTTCAAGGTGTGTAATGATGTTGATTTTGCCTTCCTTTCCGTCTACCCTTTCACAATCCCTCCATTCAATATCCTTCTACCTTCTATCCTTTTTCCTCATTTGTCTATTCCTCCTATCTTCCAACCTCACTCACTTTGCATAAAACCTTATCCTTCATTTTTTCTCTTTCATCTTCCTTTCCCTATCAGCATCTATGAGCATATCATTTTTTGATAAATAGTGCCTTTTCAATTAATAAAATATCAAAGTTACATATCTAGGCACTGCATCTCTTCTGGATTCCCAGTTCATAGGCCGGCTTGGAAGGGCATTGGTCTCCAGACCTTGCTCACTATAAAAGAACCTATTCAAATTCAGGGTACCTTCATCATCAAGAGAATTTGGAAAGCTTGGGAAGCTATTAAGCCCTGGCTCCATTGGGATGGTGATGCCTTTCTCAATGGACTTTCTTTCAATCAGCAGAGCCTCTGGTGGTCTCCATTGTTTTCTATTCGAGGCATCCCCCTGGCCAAGACTCAAGGGACTAGTGCTTTGTGTTTTTTTCAAACGTGGCATCCAGACTCGCACTGCATCTCTTCTCGATTCTCAATTCATAGGCCGGCTTGGAAGGGCATTGGTCTCCAGACCTTGCTCACTATGAAAGAACCTGTTCAAATTCAGGGTACCTTCATCATCAAGAGCATTTGGAAAGCTTGGGAAGCTATTAAGCCCTGGCTCCATTGGGATGGTGATGCCTTTCGCAATGGACTTTCTTTCAATCAGTAGAGCCTCTGGTGGTCTCCGTTGTTTTCTATTCAAGGCATCCCCCTGGCCAAGACTCAAGGGACTAGTGCTCTACATTTCTTTCAAACGTGGCATCCGGACTCCCAAGGACCTTTTCTCTAGAGCCTCTATGGGTTTCCGTTCCTAGGAGGATATGCAGGTTCAGTATTGTTTGGCTCGCTCTTATCGCCAGACTTTTAATCTTTTGGTTTCTGCGATTCCTACCAACTTGCTTCATAAGATTGGTATTCAGGTTGTAAGGCCCTAGTGGAAGGATTGGAAATGGTATCCTTCCACGCCTTTCAGCAATTACAAACCAAGGTTGGGTTATAGGTGGTTGTCCCCCATCTTCTGATGGTGGATACCCTTAATCAGAGATGGCATCTTCATTCTTCCACTTCTCACTCTTCCACTTCTGGGCTGCCATTACGGAGCCCAAGATGGCTCTTTTTGCTTGGTCTTCTTTTTCAAGAGCTCCCAGTTGGCCCTAGGCTCAAACATCTGGGTGTTTGTGACCCTCGATGTCCTTTCTGTGGTCACCCTGAGACTTTCTTGCACATCTTCTGGTTTTGTAGAAGAGCTCAATAGTATTGGCAGTGGATTCATGATTTCTTCAAACCCTTTCGGCCTGAGCCTTTTTCCTGGCACATGATTGTCTTAGGAGATTTTCTTAGACTTCCCTCCAAGTTTACCAGATTTGGCATACTTTCAGGATGAAGATTTTGTTCACTTTATGGAAAGATAGAAATGCTGTTATTTTTTCTCATAGCTTTCTTGATACAAATGTTGCTTTGTATAACAAGGCTTGCACGTAATAATGTTATGATGCATATTCAAGTTCAGGCCAATAAAGTGGCTCACCTGTAGGAGCTGCTCAATCATTGGGGCAATTCTCCCTGCACTATTTCCAGGGTTCCTCCTGATGCCATTTCTGCTGAAGGTAGTCCTCCCAGAGGCTGCCGTTGTGGGCACAACTCCTCGGCGCGCCGCTCACGCACCCCGCGGTCTCAGGCACCCCGCCACCACTCTCCAAGAGGTGGCGGCGATGGTGAGCATATCATTTTGAATCCTTGGCATATCATGGTTTATTCTTTCAAGGAGCATTATCTAAAAATCTTGCCTTATTCCAAAAAATTCAAAAAATCAAAAAATCAAAAAAAAAAAATTAAAGAGAAATAATTTCGTCCTATGGTGAAAACCACTCCCTTGTGACGCCTTGGATAGGTACCATGATAAAAACCTGGCAATCAGGCATCATGCGTAGTTCTTCTACATCTTTCATCTACTCTGTATTCTCTCTTTGATCTATACACGAACATTTGGGCTATCTTGTGAGCTATCTTACGATGATCTTGCTTTCATTCCTTTCATGTTTAACCTTAATATCTATCTTCCTTCATTCACTTTCTCCTATCGCTATCCTTTTCCCCTTTGGTCTTGATCTAAAAAAGAAGAGTAAAACATGGTGCTATGAAGCCTCTTGACATGTCTACTCTTTTGGACAACATCCTTTCCTGCTCTTGCATTACGCTTTTGTGACTTATCCTATGCTGACCTTTTATTCTTGTCCAAATGTGCTTTACATGATGTTTCTTTTCTTTTCCCTAGCTTGGGTACTTTTGAGGAGTTTTCCTTTGAGAATTTCTTCCCTTCATTCTCCTTTATTCCCTTGTCTTCCATCTCTTCCACCATCTTGCTAATCCCTCATTTCCTCCACCTTGCTAAATATTGGGACTGCGCGATGTGATCTTTCTTGGGAGTTTGATGCCCATTATGTCTGGGGGCATCCTTTGTACATAATTATTGATCCTGAAAAAATCCAAAACAGTGATATATTGTCAAAAATTCTAAAAATCAGAAAATGTCCAGAAAAAATGATCATCTTAGTGAAAACCTAGCAATAGGTGCTTTGATGTATCTTCAAAAAATTATATATTCCAAAAATACAAAAAAATCAAAAAAATTCAAAAATTTTAAAAAAATAGAAAAAGTGCCTTGGTGAAAACCTGGAAACAGGCGCCTTGGTAGCAAAAATTCAAACAAATTATAAAAAGTCCTGAAAAAAGAAGAAAAAAATGAAAAAATAGAAAAAATGAAAAAATTGTAATAAAATCCAAGTGGTGAAAACCTGGAAACGAGTGATATTTGAGGCCTTTACACCCCTGTTTCTTAGCGCGTGTCCTCGACACTTAGCCTTTCTCCATCATGCCTTGTCCTTGTTGCCTTGGTCTGGAATTGGTCTTTGTCTTTGCCTTGGGGGTATAACTATGTTCGCTTTGGTCTCTTGGATGCGTTGGTCTTTAGGACACCTCACAAACGGTGTTTTTTAACACCACCCCAACTGTATTTTTCAATACAACCCTTGACATTGAGTGTTTTTCAACACTTATCAGTTTGGTCTTACCCATTTTTGTCATGTGGTCTTACCTGCTTGCAAGCATTCGATCCTTATCCTTAGAACTCAGTATCAGTTAACACACTTAAATTTTTAAATGCAACACTTAATGCGTGAGCTATGTCATGATATTTTGTTTGTGTGCTGACTGTTATTGATTTTTGTTGAGTGTCCTTGTCTAATAAGTCTCTTTGTGATGCATAGCTAGAGGACTTGGGGCATGGGACATGTTTTTATTTGATTCCTGCTTTATGCTTCACTGTTTTTGCACAATCGTTCTGCTGGTCATCCTAGCCTCTATGCCTTGATGCGAGCATGGTTTTGCTATATTAAATTGGGTAAGCTAACATCATAGTCATCTTGACCTTTATGTCTTTGATGCTTATGTTAGAATCTTTCCACATTCCAATCTGATATAAATCACATTCATATCTTCACAGTTGCGCTTGTGACTAGTGATGATTGTGTGATTTTTCGATGGCCGTTAATAATGGCCCAATGATGAAAATAAATTCCTTAACATTCTCTAATGAATGATGAACTCAAAGACCTATGTTATTGTTTCTCTATTGCAAATATACCTTTGCATTTTCATGTAGCTTGCTTTGTTAGACCTCATGTTAATTTGCATTTTTAGGCTGTATTATGAGTTTGAGAGGGTTTTCCTTCATCTTTCTTGTGGACTTTTAATCAACTATGGTGATGTTTGATCTTCATTTCCTTATCTTCTTTCGTGATCTTAATCAAAATTTTCTATCTTAAACAGTTGATTAATTTTGGGGCATTCTCTTTCTTCAGGCAAATTCTCTTTCTTCTCTCCATTTCTTTCCACCTCTTCCAAACTTCTATCTTCCATTCGCTTTCACCCCACTTCTTCTTCTTCTTCTTCTTCTTCTTCTTCTTCTTCTTCTTCTTCTTCTTCTTCTTCTTCAACCTTGGGGCATAATCTTTCGTGCTTAATGATCTACCTTGGTTCTGTGATCCTTATATCTTTCATCTTACATCAAGAACCTTATCTTTAGTTCGATTTGATCAAATTTATCAATTTGCTGTTTCTCTTCTATCTCATTTTGATTTCGATCATGAGTGGGCAGTACCTATCGAACTTCAATTATTGATTTAGCTTTATCAATCATATCAACCTTGCTTGAGATTCTTATCTCGGACATGTCAATTACTTACAAACAACGGTGTTGACCTTGTCTTATTTTGCAATCTACTTATTTTTGTTCCGATGTCAATTACTTACAAACAACAGTGTTGATGTCTGTGTTGTTTTGTGATCCCAAATTGATCTCACACTTCAACTGCATTCTTTTACTACATGTGTTCCCAGAATGATCACACATTAGTCAAAGAGGGGCAAATGTATGCACCCTAAAATGGTCGCCTAGACTGTGGGCCCCATTTATCATTTTATCAATTTATCAAATTCCTGAATCAATGGTTTGAAACATTTTCAATTCAAATCAATTTCCTTGATCAAATTGTAATTAATTCAATTATTTCAATATTTCCTAAGGTTTGATCATTTTTATTTAATTAAAAGATTTAATCTCCCTTTTAATTAAATAAAATTCATCTTATTTAATTAAATTAAATTCCTCCCATTTAATTAAATAAAATTCTTCTAATTATTTAATTATAAAGAAAACCCCTCTTTTAATTAAATAAATAAAAATCCCCACTTAAAGCACTTTATTTGATGAAAAAGGAAATAAATTAAATAAAAATCCCTTTTTCTTCACATCTTCCTAAGTGGTGGGCTTTTTTCCTCTTAATCATAGCCTTTGATTTTTACCTCTTAATCTCAACCGTTCACTTCTCTTTAAAAGGAAACCTCTCCTTCTCATTTGAGGATCAAGATTTTATGCTATTGTTATGCTGCAGGTTTGGAGAGCAATTTTGGAGGAGGATTTGAGCACTCAAGCTCGGATATTGCAACTTCTCTCTTCTTGTCTTCTTCTTCTTGCATCCATGGCTACTCATGTAGATTAGATTCATATTTACTTTCATAGATTAATCTTGCATTTGTATTTCCTTTCATAGAATAAATCATGCATTGTTATCATTTAGATTAATTTTCCTTTCATGCATTGTAATAATATAGAATAGATTTCATTTTCATGCATTGAATCTCTCATTTCATGGTGTACTTGCATGGGCACTAACTAGGTCAATATGAGGACCTCCATTTTAAACCCTTTCACTCCATGACTAGGGAGCTATGGATTGATATTTAAGGCCTCATTCTTGAGCAACCTTGAATGGAATGATTCATAGAAGTGTGACACATTTTCATCACATAGTTTGCATGTTTACAATCAGTTAGACTGATTAAAATAATTACATATGCTTTACTTGATCCTCAAGAAACAGTTTTATATCTAAGCACAAATCTATTTTTAAGACTAAAATGCTTTAGCTGACGTGTATCTCAGATCCACTTTTCTCAAAAATAAAACTATCTCTCGGTAGGCTGGTGCTCGGTATGCTTTGTAGTCTGTGCTCTCGGTTTACTCTGTAAATTGTCTGTCGGTGATAGTGCTTTCAGTGTTCTCTGATATCAGTGATCACTGTGTTAAGATATTTTTGGTGATCATTGCACTTGTTTGTATGCTGTCACTCGGTGATCATGTAACCGACAGTCCAAAAACTGTTTCCTTGTATACTAATGACAAATTATTATCCTTTAGGATTATCAATATATATATATATATATATATATATATATATATATATATATTGATAATTCTGCATTTTGTGTACACAACTAATTTAACAGACCCCCAATATGGAATATAAAAAATGCCAAATTTAAAGTGTTTATGTTGTTGGGTCGGTTCACGTGTTCTTTTTTAACGTTAGGAAAGTGGGGGCCGAATGTTTAGTACCTTGATCCCGGCAGGACACGTGTCCATCAAGCACAATGCCTTGATGGTTATATTGACTACATCTTGCTCATTGAGGGAAAGCACCCGCCATTAGATGAAAATGAACTTGCACGGGAGATGTAAAGTATAAAGTGCATAAGGAAATAAACTTAGGAAAATTTAAAATGAAGACCAAGGTAGGACATAGGAAACTTTAAAATGTTGGCCCCATCTAATGCCTTAAACACATGGAACTTAAAGACTTAAATGATTTGAAAAAGTAACTCGATGTTATAACAAGTTCCAAAAGTCCTAGGGTTTTAGGGTTTTTTGCTTGAAATTGAACCGAGGGTTTAAGCACAGAGACCATAAGACAATGCAAAACCACAAGAAAACACCTAGACCTAGAAAATTTTCAACAGTGCTAATAGAAAGGATATACCTTGTTGCATTATACTTCTAATATTGTGATCTTCCCATTCCCACCCCCACAAAATAAAGAACCTTCTGGGAGGGCCGCCATAAATGTTTTTTCCTTTGACTGCTCCCAAGGCCTGGGAATGGATCTCCTGGCCTCATCACCACTGCTTGTTCACATGGGAGAGAAATGGTAAGGTCGGCATCGATGTTCACGATGGCTTCATGAAGCCCCACTAAGTAGCCCTCTTCGAACAACCTGTGACACATTTCCTCTGCCATTCTCTTGCGCACCCCTGCTACCAGTATACTTTCTAGGAAGCGTGCATAGATGTTTGAATTGACTCTATGTCGATGGTTGGTACATAAGTCGAAGTTGAAGCTCAAAACCTTCCTTACTGCGTGTAGAACTAGTCTATCTTTATACTTATAGATTTCTTTAAGCCTTTGCTCATTGATTGGGTTATCAAACACAATTTGATCATGGTTCGAGTTCAGCTTGATTGGGGTATCCATATATAGAGTCTACTCCTTAAGCCCATCAAAGATTTCCACATTTAGCCTAATAATTTTATATAAGAATTCTATTTTTTTGAAAATGGAAGTATTCACCATAGTGATATGAATTTCCAAAGATATATAGAAAGCATGAAAAAAATATAGAATAAGTTAACCAATATGTTGCTCACAAAAAATGAGAAAATATTACACTAGCTCAACTGAAAAATATGAGAAAATATTTAGAATAAGTTAACCAATATGTTTCTCAAAGCATGGAAGATATATAGATTAAGGGCTACGTGGGCGCAGCTGGAGTCCTTGCCTAGTGTTTAAAGTAGGGAGTTTGTGAGTTGGAAATGGGATAGTTCAGGGGAAATCAGATTGTTGTTAACTGCAACAAGGCATGGATCTTCAATTCATCCCATTGGTAAATGGAGGATGTGGGAAAGCATGACAGGGGAAAGTGTATTATATCAGCCAACTCACAGATCATATAGAAAGGTGTAAAAGTCCAGTAGTTAGCTGGATGAAAGCTTTCATCTAAGAGAATCATGAGCAGTTTGTACAAATGGTTAACCTAATGTTTTAGGATGCTATCTTATGAGAGGTTTCTATCAACCATTTGTTGTGGCCACAATGTACATCCAAGACGAAACTGCTACTAGCACCCTGATTAGTAATGTTCTGACTTCTTAGGAATGTCTTATGCAGATATATTTTCTTGGTCTATTTAATGATGCCTTCTTCTCCCATGAAATCATAATAAGAACACAAAAATTCAATACTCCTACTTTTTCTTCAATTTTATTCAAAACTTCTTTCAGCTCACTTTGCATTGGATATGGCAGATGAAGGAATGAATAAAAAAATTAAAAAGTTATGTTCATGGCCAAGAAATCAGTAAAGACTAAATAAACCCATTGCTAAATGTAGGATGTGGGAAATCATGAATGAAGGACACAGAAGATTCAAATGAGCAAATCTTCATTCTACGCGTAATTGCCAACTCCAATTGAGCATTATAGAATAGTGCATTGAAGATGATAAATATAAAACAAATGTCTCAAAAGCGCCTATTCACATTTTAGATTACCTTTTACAAGACAATCTCAAAGAAATGGTATTGCATTAAGCATAAACTAGGACTAAATACACTTATTATAAAGTCTGATAAGAATGTTATCAAATTGAAATTACATATGGGAAGTGCATTACATTGCCAATACAAAGTCTGAATTTAATTCCTTCACATACCCGATTAGCATAATATTTGAACTATGCTTATCCACATTGTTATCATGGTTTTGTTTTCTCCAGAATCTCTATGGTTTCCCATTACCATTATGTGATATCAGAACCAAGGGATAATTGATGGAGCTACAGTCATGAAAGGTCTTTCAAAATTCAATGCAAGGATTCAACGAGATTCTTCTCCTACCAATTTTCCCATTGTTCTCACAGTTCTTGCTACCATTCTTTTCCTTACCAGTGCCCTTTTCCGCCCTTTCAAAGCCAAGTGCTCTACTAAACTTCCGCCTGGAAGTTTAGGGCTCCCATTAATAGGTGAAACCTTGCAATACCTGTGGGCACTTCAATCAGATAAACCTCAGAAGTTTTTCGATCCGAGATGGAACAAATATGGCGTTGTTTTCAAGACTTCTCTTTTTGGGCATCCCACAGTGGTGGTCACTGGGCCAGAGGGAAACCACTTTCTCTTCACAAATGAGAACAAACTGGTGTTGATGTTGTGGCCCGACACTTTTCTGAAACTCGCTGGCCAAGATTCCCTTTTGGGCAAAGCCGAAGAACGACATCGGATTGTGCGTTTTGCCTTTGCTCATTTTTGGCTCCCCAGGCATTGCAAAACTATTTGGCTAAAATGAACGCGCAGATCAAACAACATATCAATGAAAAATGGAAGGGCAGAGACCAAGTGAAGATGCTTCCTTTGGTGAAAGAACTGCATTGCTCTAAAATATCTATAAAACAAGTGTTTAGCTGCTAAAATCTACCTTAACCTGTGTTGTTATCCTACTCTGTAAAAACGTAGTGGAGTGTAAAGTTTTTGAAGAAAGTGTATGGGTTTTTGTTCTAAATTTACAAATAGTGCATTCTTCAAACACTAGGGTTTCAACCGGGGTCAATGCAAAAGGGAAAGGAAAACACTGTAAACAAACATACCTCAGAATCTCTGGAAGTGCCCTTGTGATTACTGCTCTAGTGTGCAGAACCTTCTAAATCTCCTTTGGCCGCTCGTGGCCAACATTGCTCTATTTATGGGCTTCGTGGGTAGTTTCTGGTAATTGCGGGTGGTGGGCAAAGGAGAATATGATTTCATTAGGTCACTTTACCAGAGACCTGGAATTTTGACATAAGACCTATTTCTTTAGGGCTACGGATTCTGAATTGGAAAATATGTTTACACTAACCAATAATTTATGATTTGTTTCTCACTCTGAGGTCAGGATCGAGCTTCCCAGTGAGAGCCAACAACAAAGTCATCTTTCCAGAGCTCGGAGGCCCAAGAAGCAGAGAGATTCTGAAGGAACTCAGCTTAAGGTTTCACTCACTTTACACCTGTACTACCATTTGTAGCTGCATGCTCAAAATACACATCTGTAAATTCCCCAGAAACCTGCAAAATGGAATTGTCATTATGTCTCATCTTATCAAAGGCTAATGGATAAAACATTTTGTATCTTTATCTACAACTTTTTCTTTATCAAAAACCTCAAAGACAACAAATTTCAGTTTAAAAAAAAATTAGTTTTCAGAGTTGTTAATCCATGCAGAATAGATTGAGAAATGGCAAGGCTTACTAGGGCAAAAAAAAAAAACACACAAAAAGCCAAAGAAGAGGCTTTCAGATTGGGCAGGGGAATGCTGGTGCCAGCTCCACATATCCATGTCATTTTGAACAAACCTCCTGGTGTTAATTTGAGAAATTGAGGCGAGGAAGAAAGGTTGAGGGAAGCAACTTCCCATTCTTATCTACACAAGCCAAGAAGGGCATCTGTGCGAGGGAGGGAAGGTTTGCCATCTGTGCTCGACAGGATGAGATAGATAAGACATAGTTGTCAATGTTTTCTGCAGCATGTTAACTGTGATATGCAACTACGTGTATGCAGGATTTTTGTTTCAAATTTGTTGATGGGAAAATAGAAAAAAACCACTAAGAAAAATGGAGCAGCCAATCACAATATGGAAATAAATGTGAAAATACATCTTTAATAGAACAATTTCAAACAACCATAGGATAAAAGGAGTTCGCACAGTTTCCAAGGCATGAACTAATAGGGATAAGGGTGCGGTCCCATGAGGGGGCTTCATGATCTATTTTTATGGAGCATGAGGTCTCATCATGTCTAAAAAATATTGCTACAGGATTAAACTGAATCTTTTCCTCAAAAGTAGTAGCCCCTACATTTTAGACCTGCAAATTTGAGCAGGTTGAAAAGGTGGGGGGCTAAAATTTCCCCTACCAACTTAGGCTTTTTCTCTGCCACTTGTCAATCATTTAAAAAAAAATTAACCCTTATCAATAGTTTTTTTTCTATATTTGAATTTATTTAGTGACTTGAATTGAATATAGTAAATTAAAAAATTAATGAGACCACTAGCTTCCATAAATTGTGGAGCTTAAAAATTTAAGCATGAACTCAATACAAAATTCATGGGACCTCCCATTTAAAATAATCCTAAAAAATCTCAATTTTTTTAGGAAGCCCCCTTCCATAGGACCTCACCCTAAACAGCATGAAAACATTAGTCTCCTCCGTTCGGCAAGGACTAATAAGTTAACCAATAGGTTGCTCAAATATTACACCAACTCAAATAGAAAAATTATGAGAAAATATTTAGAATAAGTTAACCAATACGTTGCTGGAAAGCCTGAAAGATATATAGAATAAGTTAAGTTAACCAATACATTGCTCAGAAAAAAATGAGAAAATATTACACCAGCTCAACTAGAAAAATTATGGTTCAACTATGAACTACCCATTTTACCAGCACAAAAAACAGTGGTTCTGAATTGGAAGTTTTAGATTGCATAATAATGTGGTTGCAGGTTCTATTAGATTCTAAAGCATATTTGAAAAAGATGCACCATGAAATTCTATGACTTGTGACAAACTCTCTTTTCGTAGTTCCAAGATTATAGAGCAGCTTAAGCAAATCAAGGAACAAGTTTTGCAATAACAGGACTAATCATGCAAGTTTCAAATCCTACAGCTATATATTCGCTATAATGTTAGGAGTCGCTATACTGTTAGTAGTCCCAATGTTTATTCAAATTTTGTGATTAAGACTCTATCAAGTTGATCATGTGGACAATGAAAACAGTCAAGAAGCAATTGGAAAAAGGAGTTCGAACTGATCAACTCAAAGATTTCATGGCCTAAATCTGAAACCCTATGAATTTCAAGAGTGGGTTGAATTTATTCAAAGCACTTTTTAACAGATAAGTTGGTAGATTTCCGCTGTGTAAATCGACAGAGGATAAACCTTAGAAAGCTGGGGTGACTCTGATGTCTGCTGTCAAGTAAAAATACTCCCAGGCTTACCACTGGCAATGCCATTGTGGTAGGCGTAAACTGAATAACACTGCACATTTTCCACAACCATATAATGCCATTACCATCCACTACTCGTATCGATCTCGCAGCATCATTTAGACAAACCCAATTGAAGGATGCGCTGCAAATTCTGGTTGCTACACATAAATCCCCTGAAAACTCATCTTCAATTATTGCATACCTGCATTCTGAAAAATGCGCCTTCACAAGGGAAAAGTGTCCACTCTCTCATCTCTCACAGGCCACTGACATTTGGTACACGCACAGTTTTTCACAATAAGCTTATTAATATGTATGTAAAGTGCGGAAGTTTGTTCGAGGCTCGTAGAATGTTTGATCGCATGAAAGAACGAGACAACGTTTCATGGAATTCGATTATTGCAGGATACAGAAGATATGAGTATCCTCAGGAGGCAGTCATACTGTTTCACCAAATGCAACGAACAGGTTTCCAACCCGATCAGTTCACATTTGCCAGCGTATTACCAGCATGTGCCAAAATGGGAGCTTTGGAACAGGGTATGGACATCCATAGAAGTATAATGGAAGGGGAATTCTTGTCAGACGTTATAGTTGGAAATGCTCTGGTAGACATGTATGCAAAATGTGGAAGCATAGACAATGCACGTGAAGTGTTTGACGGAATGCCTCAAAGAGATGTTGTCTCATGGAATGCAATAGTTGCAGGATACACACGGAATGGTGTTCTTGACGAAGCATTAAGCCTTTTCAAAGCAATGCCTCAAAGAAATGTCTTCTCATGGAATGTGATGATTGCAGGATATGCATACAATGGATTTGTTGAAGAGGCTTTAGAAACTTTAAAACAAATGCAATTGGCAGGTACAGAGCCGGATTCGACAACATTTGCCAGCATCCTTCAAGCCTGTGCCAAAATGAGAGCTTTGGAGCAAGGTATAGACATCCATCAAAGCATAAAGGAAACTGCAATTTTGTCAAATATTGTAGTTGCAACAGCCCTAGTAGACATGTATTCAAAATGTGGAAGCATTGATAAGGCAAGTGCATTATTTGGCAAAATGTCTCAAAGAAATGTTGTTTCATGGGCTGCAATGATTGTGGGATATTCACAAAATGGATTTGTTGAAAAGGCTTTTAAAACTTTCAAGCAAATGCAGTTGGCAGGTGTAAAGCCAAATTCCACAACCTTTGCCAGCATCCTGCCTGCCTGTTCCAAAATGGGAGATTTGAAACACGGTACAGAAATCCATCAAGGGATAATAGAAGCGGGATTTTTGTCAGATAGTATAGTTGGAAATGCTCTCGTAGATATGTATGCAAAATGTGGAAGCATAGATAGGGCACGTCGACTGTTTAACGGATTGCCTCATAGAGATGTCATCTCATGGAATACAATGATTGCAGGATACACACAAAATGGGTTTGTTGACAAGGCATTAGAAGCATTCAAGCAAATGCAATTGGCTGGTGAAAAGCCAAATTCCACAACCTTTGCCAGCATCCTCCCCGTCTGTGCCAAAATAGGAGCTTCGGAACAGGGTATAGGCATCCATCAAAGCATATTGGAAGGAGGATTTCTGTCAGATATTATAGTTGGAAATGCTCTGGTAGACATGTACGCTAAATGTGGAATTGTTGTCAAGGCACGTAGACTGTTTGACAGAATGCCTCAAAGAGATGTCATCTCATGGAATTCAATAATTGCAGGATATGCACAAAATGGATTTGTTGAAAAGGCTTTAAAAACCTTCAGTCAAATGCGATTGGCAGGTGTAAAGCCAAATTCCACAACCTTTGCTTGCATCCTCCCCACTTGTGCCAAAATGAGAGCTTTGGAACAGGGTATGGATGTACATCAAAGCATATTGGAATGTGGTTTTTTTCCAGATATTAGAGTTGGAAATGCTTTGCTAGACATGTATGCAAAATGCGGAAGTATAGAAAAGGCACGTGAATTGTTTGACAAAATGCCTAAAAAAAATGTGGTGTCATGGAATGCAATGATTGCAGGGTATGCACAAAATGAATTTGTTGAAAAAGCTATACAAACTTTAAAGCAAATGCAATTGGCAGGTGTAAATCCTAATTCGACGACCTTTACGAGCATCCTTGCTGCCTGTGCCAAAATAGGAGCTTTGGAACAGGGTATGTACATCCATCAAATAATAAAGGAGAGAGAAATTTCGCTAGATGATGTTGTTGTAACTGCCTTGGTACACATGTATGCAAAATGTGGAAGCATAGATAAAGCACATGAACTGTTTGACAAACTTTCTCAAAGAGATGTCATCTCATGGACTGCAATGATTGCAGGATATGCACAAAATGGATTTGTTGACAAGGCTCTAGAAACTTTTATGCAAATGCAGTTGGCAGGTGTAAAGCCAGACTCCACAACCTTTGCTAGCATCTTTCCAGCCTGTGCCAAAATGGGAGCTTTAGAACAGGGTATGGACATCCATCAAAGTATTAAGGATAAAGATGTTTTGTCAAATGTGGTAGTTGCAACTGCCCTGGTGGATATGTATGCAAAATGTGGAAGCATGGACAAGGCTTGTGAATTGTTTGAAAAGATGCCTCAACGAAATGTAGTCTCTTGGACTGCAATGATTGTAGGATATGCACAAAATGGTTTTGTTGAAAAGGCTTTAGAAACTTTCAGGCAAATGCAATCAGCAAGTGTAAAGCCGGACTCCACAACCTTAGCTAGCATCCTCCCTGCTTGTGCCAAAGTGGGAGCTTTAGAACAGGGTATGGACATCCACAAAAGCATAATGGAAGGGGGATATTTGTCAAATAGTATAGTTGGAAATGCTCTTGTAGACATGTATGCAAAATGTGGAAGAATAGACAAGGGATGTGAACTATTTGAAAAAATGCCTCAAAGAGATGTCATCTCATGGAATACAATGATTGCAGGGTATGCACAAAATGGAATTGTTGAAAAGGCTTTAGAAACTTTCAAGCAAATGCAATTGGCAGGTGTAAAACCAAATTCCACAACTTTTACCAGCATCCTCCCTGCTTGTGCCAAAATGGGAGCTTTAGAACAGGGTTTGGACATTCATCAAAGTATAATGGAAGAAGGTTTTTTGTCAGATATTATAGTTGGAAATGCTCTGGTAAACATGTATGCAAAATGTGGAAGTATAATCAAGGCACGTGAAATTTTTGACAGAATGCCTGGAAGAAATGCCATCTCGTGGAATGTAATGATTGCAGGATATGCACAAAATGGATTTTGCAAGGATGCTCTTAAAATCTTTGAATTAATGAAACAATCTGGAACATATCCTGACATTGTAAGTTTTGCTTGTGTTTTATGTGCATGCAGCCATGCAGGCTTTGTGAATGAGGGTTGTACATACTTCAGTCATATGAGTAATGCTTATTGCATTACACCTACAGTCGATCATTATGTGTGCATGGTTGACCTTATTGCCCGTGCTGGATATCTTGAGGAGGCCCTAAGCTTTATCATTAAGATGCCAGTTAAACCCGTGGTAGTTGTGTGGATGTGTTTTCTTGGTGCCTGTAGATCACATATAAATATAGGCTTAGGTTTATTTACAGCAACACAGCTTTTTCATTTGGATCCTAAGCATGCTGCAGCTTATATTCTTCTCTCTAACATCTATGCAAAGGTGGACAGGTGGGGTGAGGTTCAAATGGTAAGGATACTGATGAAAGACAGAGGAATTAAAAAGATCCCTGGATGTAGTTGGGTTGAAGACCGTAAAATGGTGCATGCTTTCTGTGTAGGAGACAGATCACATCCACAGACACAAGAGATCTATGCAAAGTTGGAGAAATTGGGTAGGGAGATGAAGGCAGCGGGGTATATTCCAGATTCAAGGCAGTTAGGTAATGATGTGGAAGAGGAGGAAAAAGAATTATTTCTCTGCCACCATAGTGAAAAGTTGGCAATTGCATTTGGTTTGCTAAACACACCCCCTAGGGAAACTATTAGAATTGTTAAGAACCTTCGAGTATGTTCTGACTGCCACACTGCAACAAAATTTATCTCCAAGATTGTTGCAAGAGAAATTATTGTGAGAGATATGAACCGTTTCCATCATTTCAAACAGGGACAGTGTTCTTGTGGAGATTATTGGTGATGCTAAATTTGTGAGAGATATGAACTGTTTCCATCATTTCAAACAGGGACAGTGTTCTTGTGGAGATTATTGGTGATGCTAAATGAAGCAATCTGAAAAGCAGGCTTGCATTGTGTCAGACCTGGAGTAATAATGAAGGGAGAAGGTTTTATTTTCAGTTTCTTTCTTTTTATTTTGTTTCAAGTATTTGGCAATCTAAACCATGCTATAAGCCTCATAAAATTAGATGCATAGACTGCAATGTAGACCACTGCTTATATACACTGTTGAGATATCTGTCAAAGACTTGTATAAGATAATGTGGATGTTTCTTTGAATTTTTCTTAGGAAGCCTGCATATGCATGAATTGAAAAGTTGGAGTACAAGCTGGAGAATGGGGAAAACACAGGCGAGGACCACTTCAAGTGAATGGAAAGATGCTTGACCGGTAGGCTTGCATTATCTTTTGCCTATGTCAGGTGATGTATTTGAGATTGAATTAAACTTTCCAGAATAGGCATACAAATTTACATAAGTGCATGTTGATTTTGTCTCATTTATGGTTCAGATATATCTAATGTAATTTCATATTCCTTTGCTTGGTGAGATAGCTAGTACACTTGTGAATTCAATTATATTTTATAATTTGATTTGATATCGATCCATTTGGTTTTAATTAGAAATAAACTAGTATAAATTATATATGAAGAAGTGAAACAAATTGCAATTATGTTTATAGAACTAGCAAAACTCACATAATGTTGTTTTTTGGATCATGTTAGACAGAAGATAATTTAACTGCAAGCTGTTTTCTAGATTTGACTGTGTAAGTATTTTTGCATCAACATTTTGGATTGTCATCATCCGAAACGTTGATGCAAAAATACTTACACAATTAAATCCAGAAAACAGCTTGCAATTGGTCTCCAGGATTGTGGAAATCTACTTGCTCTTAGAAGATAATTTGTATATGCAAAATAAAATCACAATTTATGTTCCATTACAATAACACACTCATGGTATTCCAAATTGTGCATCATGAGATTTATAAATTGGTACTAATGAGATGAGAGATTAAAGATCGGCAGAGAACCAAATACACATTTCATAAGGGTTTGGAGTGACAATAGATATAAAACAAGACGAAATCATAAAAATAAGGACTATAGATTAAAAGGAACATTTATAACTATATTCATACCGTGGTCAAATTAATTACTTTATTAGTTCCTGCTGTAGGCAGGATATTATAGCATTCAATGTAATGCTACTGTTTGTATTAGTTGTTCAATCAGAACATAGTATTTTTCAACAACTTTTTGTATTGGTATAGTTTTAATATATTTTGAATTTTCTATATTGTAATAGAAATTATTTATCTCTAATTTTATTGGTTGAATGTGACTACAGTAGTATGTGAGGCTTTTGTCTTTTTGTAAGAGATTTTCATTTTAGTTGTCCAATCATAACATTTTATTTTTTGACAACTTTTTACATTTGTATAGTTCTAATATATTTTGAATATTGTATTATTGATTTTTTGCTACTATTATTTATAATATGTTTATTGCAACTAATTAATTATATTATATATTAATATTAACTTAATAGTATAATATTAATATAATTTTTTATAT
>MU226763.1:1052254-1062535 GCA_018584345.1 Thuja plicata
ATGTCCATCTACTTTGATCTTACCTCCTTCGATGAGGTCTTGGATGACATGTTTAAGTTTGAGACAATTATTAGTCTTGTGTCCCTTATTTTTGTGGAAGACACAATAGGAGTTATCATCCCACCACATGGGTTTGACCATTGGTTCCCATGGTTTTGAATCGGGAATCGTAAGAACTTAGTTATCCACCAGCGTTTTCAAAACAGTCTCAAGAGGTTCCCCCAAAGGAGTGAATGTTCTTTGGGGTTTTGAAGTCTAGGTTCATTCCTTGTTGTTATCATTGTTCATTTTGGGAACGGGAGGTGTTACTTAGCCTCTTTGCTTGCTTGCATGCCATTGGTTAGATTGAATGCTTCGGGTTTAGAATTAATGTTAGAGGCATCAACTACTCCGTCATTAACAACATTTTTGTTTTGCTTCTACCATTGAGGCTTGGAGTTGGAGTTACTGCCTTTGTTTTCATTTTGAAGGGTGATCTCTCCCTTTTTGACCATGACTTCCTCAATACGGAGGGCATTTTTAATCATCCTATCAAAGCTAGGAGAGTCTTGCATTTGTAGAGCATAGCTCAATTTAGGCACTAGATTATTGACGAAGATTTCCATCTTCTCTATTTCAGGAATGACCCTTGAATATAATGCAAAAATCTTCCTCCATCTTTGTAGGAAGTGTGTGAATGATTCTCCACTTCATTTTTTGGTGTTACATAGGTCCATCATGGTTACATCGTGTTGAATGTTGTAGGAGTAATGTTGAATGAACCGTTGCATCAACTCCTCGAATGTCTTGACCTTAGGGTTTAATTTTGAGAACCACTCCATGACATTACCTCCTAGACTTCCTGGAAACAGTCACATGAGGTAAGTGGGTTCGTGCATGTACTTGATGCTTAGAGCACAGAATTCTCTTACATGGTCGTGTGGATCAGTTTCTCCCATGTACTTGTCATACTTTGGCCTTGCCACATTAGGAGGAAACATGACCATGGTGATACTCTTGTCGAAAGGAAATGGACAAATGACGTCCAAAGAGTATTTTGTTTTGGGTTTCTCCTTTTCTTGTTTGAGGTTGGTGAGCTCCGTTGCATTAGATTGAGCTTTTTGGTGAGAATAGATATCGGGTTTGGTACCTCCTTTTCTTTGAGATTTTCCACATTATAATCTTTGGGTAACTTGACACCTGTGGATGCTAGATGGAGGAAGTATTTTTATTTATCATCACCAATTATTCATTCTAATAGCTTGTGGATCCTTTTACTCTGTTTGAGTTTTTGTATTCGTCTTCAGGGATCTCTTCTTCACTGTCTGATCCAAATGGATTATGTTCAAACTTGGTTCTTTATTCCTCTTCCATGCCTTCGGATTGTGCTTGTTTTCCATCATTATAACCCTCGAAAGCCTTACTCCATTCGTTAGTGTTTCTATACATTTGAGGTGAATCTAGGTCAAGAAGGGAATTGCGAGAAGTTTCTCCTTGAAAGTGTGGTGTTTTAGGAGGCACTTTTGATCCTTTAGTTGTGTACTGGTTATGTCTTGTGTTAACCATGAAGTTTGTTTCTCAACTTTGTTAACATTTCCCAATAGTGCAAGTAAGGTTTTCAGATCATTCAAGTGGGCGTGTCTAGGTAGAAGTAACTGTTTGTTGTTGGTGGATGTAAATGATTCCAGCGTCAAAGGGTTAGAATTCCCTGATAGTGAGCTGGGAACCAAGTTGTTGATAGAAAATGGGTAGACCACACGTATTAAACTGATCATGAAAGACTAACTAAGCATGCAAGGTAGACGTTTCAAAAGTGTTCAGAAATAACAATAGGGAGACTAGAAGAGACAACAGAAACCAGCTAAAGAGAAAAAAGGGTATCCTAATCCACTGAGACTTCCTAAGAAAAACTCCTACAAATGCCTACTGTCCTGAATGTGAGCTCCCAGATGCGAGCCTCTGATGGTACTAGATACGATCCTAGAATCTGGATACAACTTCTTGCTAACCAAATGTGATCTTAAACACCATATACGATCTTAGATACTGAATGTGACTTGGGAAAAATAAGATACGATCTTATGATGTCTTTTTCAGTTTGGGTCAGTTTTGAAAAGTTCATTTTCGAGGTGTGTGAAGTTGTTTGTTTCAAAATTGCGTCAAGAGGTGTCGTAAGGTGTGAAAAACACTTGTACTCTAGGGTTTGAAATTTGTTGATTGTTTTGAGGAGCTTATCTTTTTAATGATCTTTAGAGCACGTCAAATAGTTTTGTATTGTTAAGAGGGTGAAACAAACACTCATCTTGTCCAATTTTCTAGGTGGAGGATGAAAATATTTTCTCATTGACTCAGGTACACACTCAAATGCTAATCAGAATACAACCATCACCAAGCACGCAATGGCCCCAGTCATGATATTGTATTAGCTGACTCTAAACGCAAGTGAGGGAACAATATGACGAGTGTCTTGGGGAAATTAATTTTTGCCTTGCACAAAGATTATCACCCTTTCGGGGATGAATCGGATATTCTTTCAGTTGAAGTTGTTGTAGATTATTGGGCAATCTATTTGAAACTGTCCCCCACAGAATTCCATAAGGTAAAATTGAGGTGTATAGCCCTATGAGTACCTGAATATATATAGTCTCGCAAGCAAGATTCAAGCAGCTCCACTCTATATATGCCCTGATATGTTCAAGGAATGATGTCATAATTCCAAGAACAAAACTAGTTCCATCTTCCGAGGCTTTCACCTACACGGAAGAAACTATTTATAGTGAGTTGGAAGGGTCGGCGTAAGACCTGTCCTCACTTGGGTCGTTCCTGGGAGATTTTTTCCTCAACCGGCAGGCCCTCTACTGTTTAAATGTATGGTAACCAGAATTGGCGAGCTTTGGATGTCTGGATTTTTTATTCTTCCGAGGAAGAAGAGAATACTCTCCTAATCTAAGTCATTTTCTCCCAAAGCACTTAAAACAAAGTTCATTCCCTCAAGCTATGTTGAGCTTGATTTAGTTGTTCCTATTTTAAAGAAAATAGGAGGCTTGAAAGGGAAAGTTTGCCTTATTCATTTAACCACAATGATTTAATGACTTGTGTTGTTCAATTTATGATCCAAAAAGAATTAAGCGATTGAACTTGTTCTTTAATCCCACATATTTAGTGCTTTGTTTTGTTCATTTACTACCCAAAAGGAATTAAGTGATTTGTTTGCTTGTTCATTTACCCCAAATTCCATTCAATCCATAAACTGATGTATGAGTTTCTGATTTTCCTTAAAAGGAAAAGAGCATAATCCTCTAGTCAGTTTAGTGACAAATTGGAATATGTGTTTTAAATTCTGAAAACAAGTAAATAGAGGTCAAGATGGGGGGTTGGCAACCTGTAAAACCAAGTTAGTATTTTTTGGTGTAAACTCCCACAAAAATCTTCAAAAACACCCTGCAAACATTTGTTAAGCTGTAAATCATCAAAAACACCACTTGTTAAAAATGTTAGGGGTTAGGCAAACCGAATGCACAAGCTTTTAACTAGATGTGATCTTGAAATTTTACTAAATGCGACACAGTATACCGTATGCAAGATTTTACACCGAATGCAATCCCTTGCTGACCAGATGCGAGCCTAAACTAGAAATGACCTGGGAAATCTCGGATGCGATCTAAATTTTCCGCAGTGTGATGGCGTATCTAGGATGCGATCCTGAATGATTAAAAATGATCCTGTGACTGAATCCTGAGTATGAAAATTGGCAAAAAAGTGTTAGAAAATGAGGCCAAGTTAGAAATTGGGCCCCACGGTGGGCACTAGAAATGTGCGTGTGTATTTGGGAACCTGTTAAGAAAGACACAAACACTTAATAAGTCATTTCATTAGCTCGAAAGGTTAGATAAAGCATACAAAACCCACTAATATTGACCTATTGCCTGCTAACTAGGAAGAGTGTGATTAGTAACATATTGGCCCTCAGAATATGCTACAATCAGTGACGAATACAACCTAGCATGAAGGATTTTTAGTTAAAAACAAGCTAAAAAGATGATAAACAAGCATTCTAGCTCTAAGTATGTGAATAATAACAATGTAAAAGCATGAAAGAAGAAGTGAAATATTAATCTAGGATTAATCCAACAACATAACAATGTATTTTTAATCTAAGGTGAAGGCTTCTTTACTCTAAAAAATGGCTTCTATTTATAGAAGAATGAGAGAGAGAGAGGGGGGACAAGGTGAATTAATGAGTGAAGGGGCTCATTAATGGAGGCGTAAGAACCATTAATGCCCAAGGCATTAATAAGGCATGGAGGAGACATAGGCTTAAGGCATCTTCATTAATAAGGCATTAATGAAAGCCTTAAAGAAGCAAGGGAGAGTGTAAGAGAGTTGCTTGAGAAAGTGGACCTTAAGGAAGTCAAGCTTGAGAAAGTTGACTCTCCCAAGTGGGTTGAGTTGTTAATCATTCCTTAATGGAATGTGACAACATTAGGAAGTGGGTTAGGACTAGAATTATGATTAGGATTAGATTAGCAAGGGTGAATGGGTTGAGAAGGGTTAGAACCCAGGGTAGAAGTGGTTGAGATAGGTTAGGTTGGGGTTTAGGGGAATATTAATAAATGAATTAAACTTATTTAATTCATTTAGAAATATAGGAATTAATTATTTAAACAATGAAATTGCTTTTTAATAATTAAGGGACTATAACCATTTTTATTAAATTAAATAGGCCAGGGGAATGGGTTATTTTGCAAGTGGGTAATTGATTTAGGGGTTTATTTAATTCCTTTATAATTAAATACTATAGCCATGTTTGATTTTTATAATATTTGATTGGTTGAAATTGATTTAAGTTGTATGGCTATAATAGTTAATATAAATTAGTGATAAAAATCACCTAGGACATTAAATTGATTTGAAGAATTATGCCAAGTAGTAATAGTGTCGTTTGGACATAATCGAGGGTATGATCACACTTAGGGAAAATAGGGTCCATAGTTGGAACATACCAAATTTAGGTGGTTACACAAAGTTCGAAGATCAAGGATCAAGTGCAAATATACAAAAGGAATAATGTGACATCTTGAATTTCCTCCAAGACCATAATCAAGCAGTTCTGTGTGAAGAAATTCTAGAATGACTTAATCATCAAGGAGGGAATTCAATCTATTTTTAGAAGATGAAGTCTCAAGCAGGTAAATGGAAGGAGGAAAATGATCAAAGAGATATGATTTCAAAAGAAGTAATCAAAGTTGGAACTGGGATATGAAATGATGCAATCAAAAAATATTGCCTGACACCTAGCATGTCAACATGGTGCTCAGTCATCTTCGCTAATTAATCCAAGATCTCCAAGTAAAATATCATTACATTTAAGGAAGGGAACTGAGAATAATCTATTCAAGGGAGAAGGAGAATTTAATGCATAGTGGGAATTCATGTCGCCCCACACTCTTGTTGAATGAACATGCATAGTGGGCATTTATTACCCACTAAGAAGGAGGTTTTCTTTTTGATTGGTCCATGTGGACATGTGTATTAATTATAGATTCTCTTTCTTTTCCCTAACCCTAATTAGGGTTGAGATAGAACTTGTTGCAACTACACAAGTGGAGCATGTGCTGAAGGAATGATGAGGTAACACAAATAGTCCAGTGTGCTAGCTACTTGCAATGAAAAATAAATACATCTTTATTTCCTTTACTAGATGAGATTTTTTCAGTTGCATACTGAAATTGCACTTGTTTCATTTCACCAAAGCTTTTACCAATCTGAATGGATGGCTAAGGAGACAAAAATTCTCCATCGATGGTTGAGCTGGCATGCAAAATAGCTCCTTCACTTTCACATTTAAATATGCAACTTCAAAAATGTTGAAAGAAGCTAACCTTTCTGATAAAAACAAATTAAATAGGGTTGAATTAAATAAAAAGAGGATAATTGTTTTGCTTCCCATGGATGAAAGTGTATTTATGTGGTCATTGGAATGTGAGGATTTGTTTCACATTAGTCAAATATTCTTGTCACTTCTTGTTTGAGATTGCACTTCAAGGAGAGTGATTGATTCTCATTCACTCAGAATTGGTCATGCTAACACACCACCATCAATAGCCCCCTTGAGAGGACATGTGTGTTTGAAGAATGTATGTGTGCTCTTGAAATATATGGGAGGATTAGGGGATTAAGCACATTTAAGAAGAAATTGATGGTGAATATATAGATGGATAGGGAGGATGGATAATTTATTGTCCCTCTAAGTTGTTGCCCTTGATGTCAAAATGAAAAATATTGGATAGGTACATTTGATCATTGGACAAATTACCTTTGACTAGGATGGTTTGACATGTACATTTGATCGTTGGACATATTATCTTTGAACTGGATAGTATCTTTGAATAGAATGGTACTTGTTAAAGTGTGATTTCCATTGCACCAAAAGGTCAGCCTATCAATTCCTGATACAACCACTAGACTTATAGAATCGATAGGAGGTGATTAGTTCCATGTCACAAATCCCAAGGGGAGCAGTGACCATTTTTCCAACAATCTCCCCCTCAGCTTTACCCAAGGGGTTTCTAACCCGTGACCAAGCCCTGATACCACTTTTTCAAGTGTGATTTCCATTGCACCAAAAGATTTCAATGCTTGATACAACCACTAGACTTATAGAATCCAAAGGAGATGGTTAGTCCCTTGTTACGAATCCCAAGGGGAGTGCTGGCCATTTTGAATCCAATACATGTGATGGTATTTTTATTGAATCAAATTGGTATACTTGTGATGGCATTTGTATTGATTCATATGCCACTTCATGATTATCATGTCATTTCATTTGATGCTTTCATTGATACACTTCTACAACTCTGAAACTTGGTCTTTTAGATAAACATTGATGCAGATTACTTTCAATATTCACATTGCAGTGATATTCTTGATATATTCTTGGTTTTATCATTCATAAGGCATTTAGTGGATAGTGAATAGGTATATAGGATGCATCCTGTTATTCTTGGTATAGTTTGGTTTTATCCTTCATAAGACATTGTACATTTTTTTCATTTGATACAACTACATATCCTTGTTATACTTGTGGTATTTACATCTTAGATGTTCTTGGTACTAATAAATCATTAATATCTTATTAGTTTTTGTTGATAAGTTATTGGTGAATTATTATATACAAGGTAATTAAGTTGTTAATAACATAATGTAAATAAGGATTACAGTTATCAAGTGATAAGGTGTCAAATAGTTGCAAAGAAAATGGGATGATGACCTTGGCATATTCAAGTGAATAGTGAGATGGTTCATTTGACCTTGGACATTAAGTCATTATGCATATTTGGGTTAAGCATGGATATAAACTCTATTAAAAATTCATTGGTTGTTGACATTATGAAGATTATTGTTATTTTCAAAAGGCAAAGACATATACATGGGTGTCAACCTGAAGACAATAACATTGGTATATTATTTTCCTTGGTCAAAAGCCTTTTACATGGTGGTCGAAGATACTTGTTGAAAGAATTATTATGTTGGTTTTTGTAATTATTGTGGTTTGGTTGTGTAAGAATTTCTTTGATGCAATGTAATAATTTTCCTAAGGCAATATGCCAAGATCTAGAAGCCCAATGAATAACACAAGAGAGACAAAATGATATGATCAATTAATTGAATAAATTCAATAATGAAATGATAATGCTTGATTACATCATGTAGATGTGTCTTCTTTTATAGGAAATACAATAAGAGACAAATATAATGAAAACATAAGTAAGTTATCAGCCACACACGATGGAACCACATGTCCACCAAAGGTGGATCATCCTCCAATATGAAACAAAGTATGTGAAACATGTGGAGGATGATAATGTGATAAGTGCACTAAAGGTGGATCTCACACATAAAGTGGAAATGAGGTAACAACTATCACCACCCAAAGTGGAGTTTCTTCCACACCATGTGTAAAATAAGATGCAAACTCCTAAGAGTCTCATGAACAAACTACTATGCAATGCATTATCTAGGACCTGCTGGCATTGGTGAAGTGCAGTTTCTATTCTTTGTGTATAAGGGATTTCATAATAATTATTTAATGGAGGCTCTTTCCATATTTTTTGTTGTGGAAAAATGGTGTGTGCATGGTTGGCACATGATTATTTGTGAGATTTATTCTCAGGTGGTTGTGAACTTTCTAACTAGCTAAGAGATTACAGATGTTAATTGGCACTTGGCTTTGGTTATTAATAAGATTCTCCACTTATACAGGTCTCTTGATTATGTCATTTTTACATGTGTCCCTCGAGAGTGAAATGGTGTTGCCGACAGTTTGGCTAAATGGGCTTCAGTTCACATTCATGATTGGAGTATTGTTGATAAGAGGTAATTGCCCCCTAATTTATCTCATGTTTTTGATTAATATTTTTGACCATGATAGGGTTTTGTACAGATTTATGTTAAGCTCTTTTTCACTTGTTTCTATTTGTGCTTCAATAAAATTTTACCCCTATTTTAGTTAAGTAAGATTAAGTAAAGTGTAATTAAGAATATTTAATTACACCATGCCCCTTAAGTGCAAATTAGTGGAATGCACTTAAAATCACAATGCTAGATGACAATGCAAGATGGGTCTTGACTACTAGGACATGTTAGGTATCCATGTACAATATGTAAATACAATGCAATCTCTCATAAAGCGGAGAAAGGGAGAAACTGTCATGGGACAAAACTCCCCCCACTCCCCCCCCTAAAAACAAGAAAAACAAGAAAAAAAAGAGAGATGAAAATAAGATGCATGGATGTATGGAGGACTCAAGACTTCCCTAGGACTACATACATCATGTATATACAATCAATTATCCACCCATAGGATGGAAAGGATACATGATATCCCCCGATAATGAAGAATGTCCTCCATAAATGGTGGGTGCTTGAAGACAAAACATAGACCAATACCTACAAACAACATTTCTCCCCTTAGGAAGAAGATACACCTGCAAGTATAAATGCAGGAATGCTTCCCATTGAGGATATAAATTAGGAAGAGGAATCCAAATGAAGTATGATGATGTTGTCTCCTTTGAATAGAAAGTAGGAAGAGAGACAAATTAACCCCCCTCAATGCAGAAGGTACACCAATGGTAGATGCTCCATGCTCAATGTAGAAACTGCTCCATGAAAACTGAAAAATGTCCTCCCCTTATAACTAAACAATACCATAGGTGTATGAATGAAGCCTCCCCCATCTGTAGGAAGAAACTTCAAAATATATGGAGTCTCTAAAAACTGAATAGGAGCCTCCAACACATAAGCATGGTCAACTTGATCCAAGCAATGTGACATATCAAATGAAGGAAGAGACTCATGAATATCAATCTCCAAAGACTCAAATGTATCCTCTGAAGATAAAGACACCTCCTCCAAATGGTGTATTAAGTAGTATCAAAGGATCTACAATAATTTCAACCTTAAAAGACTGATCATGTGGAGAATAGACAAGAGGGTTAGAGTGTTCCCTTGAAACAACTAAAGAATAATCATCCTCATCAAAGAGAATACGCATTTCATCAATAATGTCTCCCATATATACAATATTGGATTCGACAAATAAACCTGCAATGTCTGTCAAGTAGTCATCCCATGGAACGGTGTCTGAAAGACAATGAATATCCCATTGCACTAAATCACAAGAATCCATAACTGTAGTAATACAAGTATCATTAGGAGAATTAATAGAAGTGATCTCAATTGGAGAAGGAGGAGCTATAGGTAGAGTCACTAGATCATCAAGGCTCTCATATGTTGCAATATGTCCAATCACTTCTAAGGTATCATCATCAAAGGGAATATTATTTGCACTATCAAGTGGAATAAGGCAATCTGAAACATGATCATTTGGGAATGAAGGAACATGAGAATCTCCAAAATGATCCCAAACAATGGTCCAATATGTGTGTGGGCACCTAATACCTTCAATTTTGGGTCCGATTTCATGGAAGAGACATGAGATAATACTGCTAGAAATTAATACTACGATATGATCATTCTTTTCACGCCAAACTATTTTTTTCAACTTGGAATTTGGCTTAGGAATGAGTCCATAAAGATGAGGCAAGAGATTAATCCATCTACACTGTGTGATGACTCCTTTTTCCCATGACTCATAATTACCCCTAGTAAAATTTTGTTAGGAATAAGGTGTCTCAACCTTGGATAATTCCTATTCTTATTATTTGTTTTGTAAAATGTATTTCTTGAAAATAATGTAATTAAGTGTGAGTGTACATGTCTAGTTGGCATGTTGATGTG
>MU226763.1:1063439-1075202 GCA_018584345.1 Thuja plicata
CCCCCCCCCCCCCCGCCCTCAAAAAGTGACGATTTTGGTACTTTTATATTTAGTGCGTGTACAATTTCCACTTGTCAAGAAAGAACTAAGTGGACTTCTGATTTTGATGTTTACAAATGCCTCCTTGAGGCCAAATTAGACTCAAATCAAAATAACTAAGGATTTAACTAAAATCCTAGTCTTACAATGATCATAAATGACCAAAAAATCCCTATATATGAAAGTGATATTTCTACCAATAATGGCTAAAAATAGTTGGGGATCTGAAAGTAGATAAAAAATTATGCACTTAAAAAATGGCACTAGAAAATGTTATCTCTATGAATATTTTATTATCATTAGTTAAGGAAAAGTCATATGAGTCAGAAGAATCAATTAGTGAAAAGGAGAAAAGCAAATATTTGTCTAGTCGGTAGTATACACTGAGCAAGGCAGTGAAGTCAGTAAAGAACAAACACTACACTGAGAGCCTATATACAGTTACTGAACACCAAGCACATATGAAGTACACCGAGTAGACACTTACCGAGTACTAAAAGATCCAATCAAATGAGAAAAGAGAAGTTAGTCTACTGAGTTACTTAATTGATTGTAAAGCGATAAGGACACATTTAATACATTGACACAACATTAATTGTGATTGTACAATGTGCGAAGAATAGTTTGTTACATGATCAATGATTGAGATAATTCAAAGAGAAGATCTGAGAAACAGATTAAGAGGTCAATGGAAGTTTTTTATTTCCAAGAAAAATACCAAGTACTGAGGTCAAAATGACACAGTCACCGAGCAGAAAGGAGATCAAATAGTTAAAACAAATCACAGTGCACCTAACACACAAGATTAAGAAGCAGTAAATCTTATATTTATAGGATGAATTACAGAGCAAAATAAGAGAGAGACATAGTAATGCTACATAGAATGCTAATATTGTTAAAGGAGTTATATTGAAGAGCAAAGATCAGAGCAGAGAGCACCGAGTTGATATCTAGCTACAATAGAGAAAATACGAGCAGTGTTACAGTTTGAGATTGAGGTAACACAATATTTTAGAGCACATGAAGTCTGATCAACATTTGTTTTGATGCAATATAGAAGACATTGTTAAGTTGTTAATAATATTTTATTGAGAGCTAGATATCCCAATACTGGGTAGATCTTAATTGATCTGATATTTGTAAAACCTTTGATAGGGTACATATCTAAGTGTAGAGATTGTAAAATCCTCTAATCAGGTAGACAATTGTAGGACATAATAACTTGACCAAAATAACCCTAGACAGAATAACCCGGCCACAATAACCTAAGGAAAAAATACCCCAGGGTCATAATAACCCATGGACAAAATAACCCCATAAGATTATAGAGAAAGGAAATAAAATTTCTAAATTACAAGTATATTTCTAAAAAAAAAAATTATTCAAATTTTCAATTAAAGTGTTAAATTATGAGCAATGCCTCTTATATTATCTAAAATATTATTATTGTCATAACCATAAACCAGTATTTTTAGTCTTTCTTTGAATTCACGATATTTTTTCTGCTTGGTTGTGTAGTGTGTCCAGCCATATATTTCTCTATTTTATTCTCGTGGAGACCTGTTCTTTTTTCACTACTTTGATGAATTTCCATATTGAGCTATGCAATGATTGAAGAAATTCACTAAATCCTCTATGCCATCCCTCAATATAATTATTGGTTTTGGGAAGATCATCTTGAATAGTTGAATAGAAGTTCCACATTGTGATTGGAAACTTGGGTGACCATTCGTTGCCTCTTCTAGTTAGTCTTCCAATCCATGTGTCTTCAAAATAATAAATTATGGGTTATTTTAACATACTAACTTGATCTAAAATGACCATGGGTTATTTTTTCCATGGGTTATTTTGACCATGGGTTATTTTGTCCATGGATTATTGTGACCCTGGGTTATTGTGTCCTTGGGTTATTATGGCAGGTTATTGTATCTAGGGTTATTTTGGTCAGGTTATTATGTCTGGTTACCCCAGGTATACCTAACAAGTCTTTGTATACTCTTAATCGGGTAAGCTATCAAAATGGATAAACTTTGTAAGCTCTAACCGAGCACCCTTTATACTGCAGTTAGTGAAGGTTGTGGGTATCATTCCCACTGCAGTTTTATCCTCTAACTAAGGATTTATGCGTAAACAAAATCATGGAGTTATGAGTTCATTTACTTAAATGTTTTGATGTTATATTTTATGAGCTTTATACTAGTTTCATTTCAAGTTATTGAATTCAGTAAACAAAAAGCATCATTATATGGTTATTGATAGTTTCAGTTATAATTTTTTTTTTCGTACTGATTCACCCCTCCCCTCTCAGTCCCAACTTTCCATAGTCATTCCAACAATTGGTATCAGAGCTACTACTCTTGAGTTATAAGGTTTGACCACTTGAGAGTTAAAGATATTAAGTCATGGAAAGTTTTAAGAAATTCAAAAGAATTGATGGTCTTGAAGCTGAGTTGGAAAGTGCAAGAGAGTTAATCATTGATTTGAAGAAGAAACTTGAGAATTCTCTAAGGGTTAGATTGAAAATATATGATGAACTAAAGGTTACACAAGAACAAGTTGATACACTTGAAACATCTGAAGGAAGTGTTACTGATGAGTTCGAAACAACTATACAAGAACTACTAGAAAAGAATGATACACTTACCAAGTAGTTGGACCTAATGAAGATAGATCTTTAAACCAACATGATAAGAATGACTGAATTGATTGAAGCAAAAAGGATTGCTGAATATTAAAAGAAAATGGCAGAAAATGATAAAAGACAAGTTGAAATCAAGCTATTAGAAAAAGACAATGAGATCATGAGAATGACACAAGTTCACTATGATATGACTAATCAAATTCTGAGTGCAAATCAATATAACACAAGAAAAGAATTTCAGAATCAAGCACTGAAAGCTGAAATTGAAAGAATGGATCAAAGATTGAAAGCTGAGAAATATGCAAATGCAATACTAAAAAGAAATGAGGAAGCACTAAAATCTTTGGATCAACAATTCAAGAATTAGAAGTAAAGGAATGAAAAAATAGGAACTGGATTCAAAGAAGACAACACTACAAAGAAAGGAGAATTATCAAATGTACATAAAGATGAAAGTACTGCACCCCCACCAAAACAAAAGAAGCCAAGTTGCAATTATTGTGGGAATCCTAGACATACTGATAATGTCTACATGAGCAGGAAAGGTAAATCACCAAGTACACCTAAGTTTGATGGTTATTGTTTTAGATTTAATAGATATGGACATCAAGCATTTTAATGCAGAACTAATCTTGCTAACAACATCTGGAAACTTAAGTTTGATGGTTATTGCGAGAATTGTAATAAGTTTGGACACAAAGATGAAGAGTGCAAAATAAAGAAAATAAATGACAAATGGAATCCTAACTGAGTGAATTCTAATACTAACTGAGAAAACATTTCTATACCATGGGACTATAATACAAGAATTTCATGTTTATCATGTGGAAGATATGGACACATTGCTATAAATTGCATGCTGATGCATAAAAGGAACAACAAAAGAGCATGAAGAAACCCTGGCATGACATGTTTTCATTGTCATAAGGTAGGACACCTTGCGAGAAATTGTAGATACCGAGGTGATGCACCAACCGAAGATGAATCTAAAGAGAAATACTCTACTACTGTTAATGAGATCTGAAAACAAATGAACAAAATCTAGAGGAGAAAGACTCAGGATGAAGGGACATCATCTGGAAGGACAAAGTGCACCATATCTACAGAGTTGGTTGCATAGAGCTCCACCTAATTGGTGAGAGGTATGTAGGAACTGCATGTTTATAATAAATCCTACTTTAGTTCCTAGAATTAGAATTGAGATCCATATCAGCATATTAAGATGCATTTGGATAAGTTGTGAAATTTTTTTGGATGGATATTGTTATATATGGTTATTTTGTTTAACTCAATCAAGCAAAGTAACTATGCAGTTAGTATAAAGTTAAAAAGGGACTCAAAAAGAGAATTTATTGCACATTAATAGAGCCATTGGAAACCCTACTCATGGAAAAGGTATAAATAATTTATTTTGCAAACCATTTGAACCTAACATTTTCAGAAGAGCATTGAGCACATTTGTAGAGTGACTATCCCGTGTGAATTCAAGCAATTTCGAGGTAATTCTAAATATTTGCAAGACATTTGAGATACATTTCTGAATTATCTATGGTACACCGAGCTATGTTTACAAAGTCGAGGTTATTATCAAGCATGCCCTAGTTTATGTTTTCATATATTTCAAAGTGATCACGGCACCGAAGATGCAGACACTAGTTTTAATAAAGAATGTTGAACCAATGAATAAAAAATACAAGTTGCTCCCAGATATAGCCATAGAAATTGACATGATGAGAGCAGTGTCTTCTATACCGCCGTGAGTTTTGTTAAACGAAGATGTTCGCACATTCATTCATTGTGAAATTTAAGATCTATGTGAAAATGAGATAGATGATTCATTCAACAAGCCGTGCATGGATGGAAAGGTCAAAGATGAGCACACCCATCTTGAAACCAAAGGTTTGGTTCATGCTATACATCTATTGAGGGTATTCAAGCCTAAGTGGGTTAGAATGGTACTCAGCCGAGTGCATGACCAATTCATGTGGTTGGATGAGATGATAAAAATACCAAGGATGTACTTCACATCATCACTGGATTCCCAACCAAAGATAGACCATAGGCAATTAAGCAGATCGATAAGGGAAATCTCACCAAGCTCACTAAAGCACAATGGGATGGTAGAGGAGTGATGATATCAACTGTAATAGATCCTGAGGTAAGGTTTGCATGCAACATTATATCCTACTAAGTGGATAGTATTCCATGTGGAGAAGTTTATCTAGTGTACAAGATTGTAAATAAAGGTTTATAGATAGACCTGTGTGAATTTTTGCTGAAGAAGTTAGAAGATAACATGAACATTATCAGGAAAGAAAAGACCAACACTTTTAAATTTGGTTCATTGTTGGTATGTATTTTCTTCTATTATCAGAATTCATTTTTCTCCATTAGAGATGTAGTTTGGAGGACTGATAGGCTAGTTATATATTAGATAAATGAGTTTATAGACAGCTCAGGAGATAATTTTGATGCAATCATGTCTGACTATTTTATGAAGTTCCAATCTAGAATGCACAAAAGGTATAGGATACCACCTCAACTAGTTGCAAAATATCAGGACAATATATGTTTTGAAGTTGATACAAATGTTTGTATAGTCAAAGTTGTTTAACTGAGATTTGAATGGATTCAACCGATGGGTTATGAAATAGACATTGATATAGGTTCTAAAAAAATTGAAGCCCAATTAGCTAAACCAATTGAACCCAATGAAAAGAGATATGGGACTTATGAAGAAGTCAAAGACAAAATCAAACAAGGTATTTTAGTACCAAGGTCAATTAAGAAGGCAAGTAAGATGATAAATGTTTAATCAAGGACTCTTGGGGTTGATGATACTATGGATACTGATAATGTGCAAGCACTTGTAGTAGTTGAGAAATAGAATGTACAGTTGCCCTCATTGAGAAAAAAGTGGTGTTACAAGGAACACCATATCATCGGTACAACCGACAGAGAAGAAGGCTACCGAAGTGCTATAAATAAAAGGTAAAACCTATGAGAGGACAAGAGGCAAGAAGAAAATTGCAAGAAAAAGAAGAATACTTTTACTTGGAAAGGACAGTGAGACTGAATCTAATGAGGCAGATAAATCTGTTCCAATAGATCAGCTCTCACGAGCTCCACAATGTCTTGATGAATTTTTGGAAGGATTAAATGAATCAGGAGGACTCAAAGAATTTAGACAAGTGAAGTATTTAAAGAGAAATGAAGAAGACAAGAAAAATATCAAAGTTGTAGTTGTAGTGACACTAAATAAATATAGAGTGACACCTATTGAGCTTGCAGATAAGCTACTAGAGGAAGTCTATAAAAAAATGGATGCATGGTGGAAGTATGCAATTAATGCTGAGAAGGAGATAAGAGAAAGATCTCTTGTTCATACTATTCTTGACCTGGCACTATCTGAGATTGAAGATGCATTGAAGAAACATTCAAAGAAATTTTTGGTAAAGGGAAGAGCGCTAAGAATAATGAATGGAGACCTATAATCAGTAGAGAAGGATACTACTAAGAAGTGGAAAGAAATATATCATATAGATGACATCAAGAAAAAATAAACTGAGTAGAATCAAGGTGATATAATCACTGATCAGGTAAAGAACAACATAGACTAAGTAGATCCAATTGATTTAACTATTCATAATGCAGAAGTAATTATTGAAGATGCATCAAAGGATATTGATCCTGCTAAGGAATTTTCAAATGATGAAGATGTAATGGATATGCAAGTACAAGGCATCGAGTATATTGATGTAGATGTTGCACCATTACAAATTACATACCTTATATTGGTACAAGCACAAAGTTATTCTACTATGTAGATTGGTACTACCGAAGCTACACAAGATATGGAAACTGATCCACCAATTGACACAGGAAATGTAAATGTTGATAAGCTAGAGGCTACCAAGACTGAACATAAGAAGGATACCGAGTTGGAATCTCCAACCAACACTGATGGACAGAAGCATAACACACCAATGACCGAAATATCCAATGTTTAGAATGATCAAAAGCCACAAGATACAAAAAAAGAAATGTTGGAGGAATCAAGTCTAAAAGGAAAGGATGTAGAGAAAGAAGAAAAAAAAAACAAGAGGAAGTGAAAGCATAGGAAAGCATAGCAGGTCACCGTATCGAGTCACCAAATGTAATAGTAGCATCATGTTCTAAATGCTCTATTAGAGAGAGAAGGCTAATTGAGAAAAAGAAGAGTAAGAATAGGAAACATGTGATAGATTTGAGTAAGCCAATCATCATACCACCTGGAGATCCCAATATGATGAAGCCAAAGGAATTTTGCATTTATGCAGAACTTGTAGCTCAAAATGTTGAGAAAGACAAACTATTGGTGAAGAAAAAAAAGGTTGATATATTGGAGGATGTCAAAGAAGTTTTCCAGGAGATTATTCCTGAAGTTAACATTGATGAGTTTGAGCCTCTAGTAGACCAAGTTGGAAATCTTGTCCATCAAATCAAAGGCCCCAACAAGGACATGGAAGACTATATGTTAAAGATTCACAAGGCATCTATGGAGAAGAAATTGATGAAGGACCTAGAATAAATAATTGTTATAGTGAAGGTAAATCTTTCTGAGTTATGTTCCAAAGTTGAAGAACAATTGCAGTCCATCATTTCATTATTTTAGAAAACCTATATTCTTTCTAAATTTACTGAGGACATTAAGAAGAAAGAGGCACATATTAAAAAAGAGTTGACTGAGTAGCTTGAAAAGCTAACTACCGAGCCTGGAGAATTCTAGACATACTACTCAAAGATACAAGAACTCATGAGAGTTCATCTCTCATTGAGACAGGAGGAAGATAAGTTGAGATTAGAGTTTCTTGAATTGTAAGAACTAATAATTCCCCATATGAAATCAATGTAGATACATCCGAAGAAAGGAAGAGAACTAGCCATTTTTCCAGATCTTAGCAGCCTAGATACTATAGTTGATCTCTCGGAAGATATAAATGAACACATTGTGATACTAAAAAATCTTTGAGACACTTGGGAGACTGTACTAGCCATATTACAACAAAGGTATAAAAATATTTTTGATATATAAGTTTTATTGTTGAGACTTTTTGTCAAAAAAGGGGGAAATATAAATAGATCTCTGGAAAAAAAAAAAGAGTGAATTCAAAATCACAAAAAAAGTATACATGTGAAAAAGAAACAAAGAGGAGAAGAGTTGTACATATTTTGTATAGAGAGTAACATCCGAGGGGGAGTTACTAGTATCTAACTTTGAGGTTTTTGTAAAAATGCTCAACTAATGTCAAAGGGGGAGATTGTTATCTCTATGAATATTTTGTTGTCATTAGTTAAGGCAAAGTCATATGAGTCAGAAGAATCAATAAGCGAAAAGGAGAAAAGCAAATATTTGACTAATTGGTTATATACACTGAGAAAGGTAGTGAAGTTGGTAAAGCATAGACACTACACCGAGAGTCTACAATGATCAAACATCGAGCGCATATGAAGTACACTGAGTAGACAGTTACCGAGTACTAAAAGATCAAGTTAACTGAGCAAAGAGAAGTTAATCTATCGAGTTACTTAATTGATTGTAAAGCAATAAGGACGCACTTAATACATTGAAACAACATTAATTGTGATTATACAATGCACGAAGAATAGTTTGTTACACGATCAATGATCGAGATAATTCAAAGAGAAGATCTGAGAAGAAGGTTAAGCAGTTAATGGAAGTTTGTTATTTCCAAGAAAAACACCAAGTAGCGAGTTAAAAGTGACACAGTCACCGAGAAAAAAAGAAGATCGAACAGTTAAAAAAATCATAGCGCACCTAACACACAAGATTAAGAGGCAATAAATCTTATATTTATAAGATGAATTATAGAGCAGAAGAAGAGAGAGATAGAGTAATGATACAAAGAAGTTTGATATTGTTATAGGAGTTATATTGAAGAACAAAGACCAAAGCAGAGAGAACTGAGCTGATATCTAGCTACAATAGAGAAAATCCAAGCAGTGTTATAGTTTGAGATTGAGGTAACACAATATTTTAGAGCACATAGAGTTTGATCAACATTTGTTTTGATGCAATATAGCAGACATTGTTAAGTTTTTAATACTATTATATTAAGAGCTAGAAATCCCAATACTAGTAGATCTTAACTGATCTGATATTTGTAAAACCTTTAATAGGGTACATCTCTAAGTGTAGAGATTGTAAAATCCTCTAACCAGGTAGACCTAACAAGTCTTTGTATACTCTTAATCGGGTAAGCTATCAAAATGGCTAAACTTTGTAAGCTCTAACCGAGCACCCTTTATATTGCAGTTAATGAAGGTTGTGGGTATCATCCCCACCAAAAGTTTTTCCTCTAACCATGGATTTTTGTATAAAAAAAATCATGGAGTTATGAGTTCATTTACTTAAATGTATTGATGTTATGTTTTATGAGCTTTATACTAGTTTCATTTCAAGTTATTGAATTCAGTAAACAACAAGCAACAATATATGGTTATTGACAGTTTCAGTTATAAAAGTTTGTGTGGTACTTATTCACCCCTCCTCTCTCAGTCTGAGCTTTCCATATTCATTCCAATAGAAAATGTGTAGGTATGTGCCCAAATGAAGCCTCTGAAGTTGCAAAATCAAGGATTAGACAACAACGATCACCAAAAACTTAGATTTCTGCAAACTATGTCCACCAAAACTAGAAACTAACACAACCACTAAGACATTTAGGAGATTCTAACCAAAAATTTTAAAAAATGCACTAAAAAAGGAGTCTGTATGACCTGGTTATGGCCTTCCAAAGTTGGACTGCAAATATGAAACTTCAAATATTGAGGGGTCTAAATTTTCAAACTTTGATGATGTTAGTCAAAGCACCTATTTAAATTTGATGTCCAAATGATCATCGCAGTAGAATAAAAATACCTAGAAATGATGACTAAATGATCATCAAATTTAAGCTTATGAAATGATGACATTGACAATGGCTTAAAATTGACGGTTAAATGATTGTCACAACAAAGTAAAAATACCCAAATATTACAGTGAAATGAATATAAAATTTACTCTCATGAAAAAATGATGTCAGCAAAAAAAGCTTGTTGGGCAGTGATGTGGCATGGTTGACGTGTGTACTGGTGACAAGTGGAAAGATTTGATTGGGTGTTGTAGGTTTTTGTAGATCCCATGTGGCCCATTGTTTTCATGTAGTGTGGCAGAATGTGATAGGGCCTGTGGAGGGGATGGTGACAAGGTTGTTGGTAGGTGATTGACCCTAGACAGTAGCGGCTGGGCGGTGGTGGCCACTCGTCAGTGGTGCAATAAGGAAAGGTTGGTGGATGTAAGAATTTTATTCCCAAATTCACCCATTGGGGTTTTCACTAAAGGGGAAATACACTATCACGTGCTTCATATTGGGGGGTTGAAAATGGACAAAAAAAATGAGCAATAAATTGCCTAAATAGGGGCTAGGGGGTTTTTTGGGGTGGGGGTGGGGGTTTATATAGGAAAATAGGTGTGGGGGTTATTGTATGGGGTGACAAAAAGGGAGTTTGAGATAATTTTTTTTAAAATTGGGGGATTCTTTGGTATGCCACAACCGCACATGCTATGATTCAGGTTCACTAAGTGAAGCCCCTTGTGCATTCACTACAATGTGGGAAGATTGTTCTTTTTAAACAATCCCCTGTTGATTGTTAAACAAAAGCCCAAAATGTTTGTGGTTTGTAGTCAGAGATGATCACCATAGTTTTTTTTTTTGATGTGTTGGTTTGATCAGTCGACGGGGGCCAAGATTTGGGCACCTGGTCCTCTAAGATTTGAATTGTATGAATCTATACTCTAACAAAATCTATCGCCTGCAGTCTGCGAAATAACATAGGGAAGGGGGTCCAAAAACCCCAAATTTTATAGGAAATATAATAAAAAAAAATGTAAATGTTGATCCCTAAATAGAAAAACAACTTTTCTTTTAAATATTAGATTCATACTGTCGATGCACAAATCAGGCAATATGGCTCAGTTTGCAAAAAAAATACCTCAGATTTGAATTTTTCCCAAATGCAATGGTGTGGTCATATCTTACTCTATACACTCCCACAAGTTGTTTCTCCCCAAATTTGAATAGAAGCCCTCCAAAAATTGAAGCAAAAACTCTCCCAAGGCTATGCAATGAATGCTCATATGACTCCGATACCATGTAAAATATTTCCTAAGGAAATACAATAATATGCCACGGTCTAGAAGCCCAATGAATAGCACAAAATAGAGACAAAATGATATGATCAATTATTTGACTGGATTCAATAATGATCAATAATAAAATAAATTTTTGATTACATCATGTCGATCTGTCTGATTATGTAGGCAAGGCAATAAGAGACAATGATAAGGAGAAGATAAGTTATCACCCACACAAGGTGGAATCACATGTCCACCAAAGGTGGACCATCCTCCATTATGCAATGAAGTATCTGCAACATGTGGAGAATGATAATGTGATAAGTGCAATAAAGGTGAATCTTACACATAAAGTAGAAATGAGATAACAAATATCACCACCTAAAGTGGAGTTTCTCCTACACTGTGTGCTAAAATAAGATGCAAACTCCTAAGAGTCTCATGCAAAAATGTCTATTTAATGTATTATACTAAGTAAGCTTAAGTAAAGTGTAATTAAGAATATTTAATTTCACCAAGTTTCTTTACGCAACACAAACCCTAGTTGTGGAACGAAAACTAGGCCATGAGCATTAGTTGTATTTTGTGATCTATTTGGAGGTGGTTTTGTGAAGTTTAGTAAGCATTGACTTGGCACTAAAGGAGAAAAAGTTAGGATGGAAGTATGGTGGTTACTCAAGTCATTTTCTACGAATCTGGTAACTTTGTTAGAAAATATAAATAAAGTAAACTAGATTTAGGAAAGAATCCAAGAGAGAGTGCATAATGAAATTTTTTACCATAAATGAAATGATGATCCAAGAACAATCACCAATATCACCAAAATGCTCAAAGACCAAGACAAGAACACAAGAATTTTGGAAGGGGAAAAAACAAGAAAAAACCCCTTTGTGAATAATATGAATGA
>MU226763.1:1088249-1107055 GCA_018584345.1 Thuja plicata
AAACAGCTTCCTACACTAATCTCTATAGGAAAGTATTGTGCAAATTCTTTTAAACCCTTACAATTTCAGATTCGTTAACTACTTTAACAATGATATTGCAGCCACATACCATGCATACAGAAAATAGTGAATGACACAAATGATTTACCCTGGGGAAAACCTTTCGGTAAAAAACCCCAACACTCCAAAACCTGCACAATGTATTATCTTCAACACAATAGTTACAACACACTTACAATGCAAGTTCTTTTAGGAGACAATCTACACACACAGACAAATCCAGTAGCACCAGATTATACCAACAATACACTCTTTTTTGTATCCATTTCTGTAACCCTAAAAAATGTTTATATCATGCACTTTCCTTTTTAGGGAAACTTCCAAAGATATCCTCATTAGGGTTTTACCATTCTCCAAGAAAATAGGAACCCTAAAAAATTTTTCGGGGCGATGCCCTGAACCCCACGATTGTGGAAGAGTGTAAAGTACTCAACTTTATCAGTTGCCACATGTCTTGCATGTCTTCACCTATCATTGAAATCTCCTAGAAATAGCTCTTACGTGTCATAGGAATCCATCATAACTATTACAGCCATGATCTCCTTACACACCATTCAAGATGCCGACACATCAAGTGGAGTGACACATCAACATGTCAACTAGACATGTACACTCACACTTAATTACATTATTTGCAAGAAAATACATTTTACAAAACAAATAATAAGAATAGGAATTATCCAAGGTTGAGACACCTTATTCCTAACATACTTGACATCCCTTATAGATTACATTCTCAGTTTTGTCTAGACTTAGTAGAACTTTAACTCTATTCTTCTTACTCACTTTGATCAAGTTGTCAAAATTTACATCTTCAATCTTAGCAAAAATACAAATCTTTATGGATGTGTCAAGGTAGAATAAGTTACCTTTAGATTGAACTCTGGTACCAATCAGACTTCCCTTCCGATCAAATACTTTAAATTTATTGTTTTGAAATTTCAGTCGGTGACCTATATTATTTAACTATGCCACACTCAACAAATTGTATTTCAGAACTTCAACCCAATAAACATCATCACACTTAGTATTGTTCAAAATAATTATAGAACCTTTTCCCTTCACAGGATATGGGGCATCATTTCCAAATCTAACATTACCACCATTATGCTCTTTCAAATTAATAAACTTATCAGTATCACCAGTCATGTGGTGTGAGAAATCACTGTCTATAATCCATGTATCATTTTTACTTACTTGTGATATTAGGGATTTTTCTTCAACGTACCTTTCTTCATCAGATTCATCTTTAATAGAAACATAAACAAATTCTTCTTCATCATCATTGGTGTCATCATTAGATGAACCTCCTTCAGTAATGTAGCATGCTTTCTTTCTTTTGTTCTTAAAATCTCTGAATATTCTAAATTTGTTCTCAGTCTTATTATTGTCTCTATTATATTTCTTATCATTTTTGTTAGGACAATTAGAAGCTATGTGACCAATCTTGTTGCATGAAAAAAATTTCAAAGGTAGCTTACCCACAAATGGTTGTTACTTTGGATGCTACAATTGGTAAGCTAATTTCCTTTGAGCTGAATGTTTTTGATAATAGTTTGTCTGCTACTTATAAGATTGAATCTACATTAAAATCATCTATGAATATTGGGAAGTCTATATTATAGATCTAGTGATGGATATAAAAGTAGTGCTAGTGAAAGGTTTCATAGTTGTAAGAGTGAGCTTGAAGATCTATATGCTGAAGATGAAAATAATTCACCCTATTAGGAGTGGCCTAGTTAGACAGTGTAAACATTCATCCTAGAATGTTACCTTTCTCAAGGATTTACAAAAGGACTTGTTAGGTCCACTCATTTAAGAGGTTTTTTGTTACATCTATTAGTAAGAAACAATGTACTAATTTGACATATGATTTTTCAACTATACTTTTCTTGATCAGATCCCTTGTTCACTCTTTGAAACTTAGTGGCACCAAAAACTCATCAATCTCTCCTTTGGACTGGTTCTCCAATCCTTTCACTACTCTACTCGGTATCTCTTCAACTATTCAATTCTCCAAAAAATCTATATAAGAATATAAACTCACCAATATATAGGCCTTTTGTTCCTCTTAATCCTATTGATTAAGTTTTCCTTCAATTGCACTCAGTCATCAGATCATCTCAAATGAACTAATATAATGTATTTGCAACGCATTTAGGCGGTTAACCTTGCCTCGTGACTTGCACTTTTCTTGGAACTCAGAACTTTTCTTTGCCACTTAATCTAAATCTTAGATTTTGAACTTGAATTTTAACAACCTTAGATCTTGTAACAAACTTCACCTTCATCCTTAGCATCTTCTTGATCTCTGTGCCTTCACATTAATTTTTTTCTTCTCCTTGAATCCAATCTCTATTCCAAATTTGTTTCGTGCTTGGTAACTTTGGTGAATATCTTCACTCGGTGTCTGACTTCACTCGGTTACTAACTTTTATCAGTAACTGACCTTGCTCGATTGTCAACTTCTCTCGGTGACTATCTTTTCTTTGCTTTTCTCGACTGACAAACACTTCACTGCTTGGTAACTAGGTTGTTCCCTTTACCGACTTAACAACATCAAATTTTAAGTAAAAAAAATTATACCAATAGTTCCTCATCATTTTCTGATCTTATTATCTGCCCAATTAAGTTCCTCTGCGATTGATATGAAAATTTAATATAAACTAGAAATTAATTGATTGACATCAAGATAAAATAACAACTGATCTAACCATTCTACTTTCTTGTATCCTTCTGAACTTGGTCTTTATCACCATTACCATCAGATGGTTAACAATAAACATAGTATGTATACGTCATAATGTTCTAAACTATTATGTTGCATATATGTTGTAATTGCATGTAATCCTAAATCTCAAGGTGAATAAAATTTTCAGGAAGATGATATATATAGTGAAACATAGATTATACTTTGTCATTTTTATTCACAGAATCATATTGAATTGAAAGTTGTATTTTTCTAGTGAGGCATACTTGTAACCAGTGAGGTGTACTTATAACCAGTGAGATTCCTTTTCCAGTGAGGCATATTGTGTAGCTAGTGAGGATATTTGAACTAAGCTAGTGAGGCATTTTTGTGTGGTTTTTAATCCCTATATGGGTTTTCCACTCATGAAAAATTGTGTTATGATTTCTCATCATTTGTGGTCTTCATTCTTATATACCCAATTTGTTGGAATTATTGGAATGATGTACTGAGAGGGGAGGGGTGAATCAGTACCTCTAAAACTTTTTACATGGTTGGCCCATTAACCTTTGTGCCATCATATTTTTATATTCCTATCTATCTGTTCATCTTTCTTTATGTATGTGAAATCATAATATAAGTTATTTGTATGTGTAAAAATTCAAGAAACATACATGAAAATAAATAAAACATAACACATGATATGATATCACAGAAAACTCCTGTTAGGAAGTAAAAACTTCAGTGGGGATGTCACCCACAAAACTTCACTATCTGTAGATAAGAAGGGAGTCAGTTAAGGCTTACAATTTGATCACTTCTGATGATCTACCATGTTAGAAGTATTAGAGTGGAGACACGTTAGGATCTACTTTGTTTGAAGCTTTAGCAAAACTGTTAAGTGTGCACTCTGTTAAGAGATTTATCAAAGAACTGTTAAGTCCACCTTCTACAAAAGGATTTTAGATGTGATGCACTTGTTAGAATGCAAATACAATATAAATTTTTATCTGATAGTATATACAATCTCTAATTGCTGATAACAGATCCTATAAAGCTTACAATGTATATGTAAACACCTTGAGTGATTTGAATAATACCTTGTCTCTGCTCCTCAGTAGCCTTGTCTGTGTTTTTGATAACTGATATAATTTGTTTATGTACTTTGCATGATTTCACTTCTTCTTCTTAGATTCTCTCCTTGGCTACAATCATTTTTCAATCCATTACCTTTTACAAATGCTTAAACATCTATATATACTATTTTCTAGCTCTATTCTTGATTCATGCTTTACAAGTTAACTCTAGATCCAAGGTTTACAACTTGACCTTGATCTTTAGTTAGTTGTGTTTTAGATCCATTAGGATGCTTTAAAAAATTTACATTATCCTAGCTTGACCCTCAAGTAAAGTTTTAAAACAAATTAAAAATCTATAAATAGAATTACAATGTTTTATCTGAAGTGGAAAGTCAGATCCACTTTTTGTGGGTTCTGTAACTGACTGTCGGTTCTGATGGTTGGGTTGCTCTACCATTCTATTAGTTTCCTTCATTCTTTTCTCTGTCATTCTTCTGCTCTGTTAGTGTCCCTCTATTGAACTATTTGTTGGGTTCCTTGCCTTTTCTACTTTGTTGGTGAAATTCACAAAACTGTACCGTCGGTGATGTGATTTTGGATCTGTCGGTGATGTATCAAAAAGTGTTTCGTCGGTGATGTCCTTTATGCTTTTTCATTGGTTGAACTCTTTTCAGTGTTCATCAGGCAATTCTATACTTAGCATTTTCATGATAAACATTGTCATCTTGTTGGGTATGCTTGTTGTCCGTCGGTTATGCCTATATCGATGACCTTCATCATGTTTTTCACTTTAAGTATACTAATGGCAAAACTTAATGTCATCAATCTACCCCTTTGACATTAGTATCAAAAACTAATATGTGCAACATACTTGATGTAGTAGTATGTACACCTGTGTATACTCCTTCCTTAGTCATGAAATGACCCCCCCTATGCATATGTCGGTAAGTGTAAGTTTATGTACATATAATTGACTTCTTCTTTTTTTTTCCTTTTTCTGATATATTGTACATATCTATCCTTGTTGTACATACATTATACATACCCTTATCTTCTTTCTTCTAAAGTAGTTGTTGGTTTATAGTTTGTCTAATTCAAATTTGATTTATCAAATGACTCTTGGAAACACCCAAAGCTGGCTAATGTAGAACAAAAAGTAACCACAGACTGGATCAATGATAGGAATTTATCAATGACCCCTAAATTGAAAGGTACAGTATCCCTTATGTGAAAGATATGCAATGAATCTTTTCTTTTGGTTTTTAGGGGGGTATGCTCTTAACCAAAGAGCAGAAGAGGTTTAACCAAGTTGCTCAAAGCTTCAAACAACTTAGGCAATGAAAGGGGAACTTACTCAATGACATGCGATCTGTTATTCAAACTATTATGTATTGCCTTCATACAATATTCCAAAAGGAACATTCTAATAATAAACTTGGCTGGTTACAAAAACTAACAAGGCTGACAAAATGCCCAAAATAGCTACGATAGACAAAAATTGGGAAAATGATATAGGTCAATAGATTCTATGCCAAATTAAGTGAAATGGATTTGCCTTTGTAAGCCTTCATTGCATCCATTACTTTGCCCAAATCCTAAGCATTCAGAATGATTACATTGTCAGCTCAGATCATCCAAAATTCATGCATCTCTGTCAATTCATCCAACCTGGCAATCCGAGACTTGAACTTCTCTAATTCCATTTTGACTACTGCATATATTGTGGATAGCTCACTAATTTATGACACTTGGAAGCTAGCCAGATCCAAAATCTCATCTATGAAAGAAAGAAAATTAGCTTTCATTCGCTCTGTACTCACCAAGTTGTCACTTTTAGAAACCTAAGATTCTGTGTGTAAAACTTTCAAAAACTCAAAAAGTTGATTCATCTCTTTTTGGACTAACTCAATCAAATACTTGAGTTCATTTGCTGATCTATTTGAGCTCTCAATCACGAACTCCAAATATTGCCTCCAATGAAACAATGGCTCCTACCTGATCTTGAGGATGCCATTAGAGATTGCAACACTAGTCTCCATATCAATCATCTCCTGCAAGGTAGCTAGTTGTTCTATCAATCCAGTGGATGCATTGTAAATGGTCTCCTGGTGCTTTGATGTTGTGTCCTTCAAATTTTCTACATCAAGTAAAAGGTTCCCCAAATTCTCAATGACAACTAGGCCTTGAACCTTCATTTCATCTATCCATGCTCTGCCAATTTGTCCAGGCTGTCTCCCTTGCTACAACTTCAGTAGAAAATTCTTATTTTATTCAGCACTGGGATCAAACTGAGAAGATGAGGTACTACCAAGAGAAGATTTAATATACTCAACTAGCTCCTTATTTATAGATTTGAGAACCTCCTTATCTGCCCGGAGTTCTTCTAACCTATCCTCAATCCACTCATTGGTGGTTTTCCAAATGTTCACCATTGAGTCAAGCAATGAAACTCCTAGATCCATAGTTTTTATCTGATAATCTTGAGCTGATAGTTCATGAAACTTTCCTTCTTTCTGTGGCTCTTCTATTTCCATTAACATATGCCCGGTTGTGGAATCATGGGAAAGAGCTGCCACAGAATTTTGCCTCTTTGCCTTCCTCACTAGTGACTGAGATGAGGTTTCCTTAAGAATCAGGTCCTTTGAAGAAGTAGCCTCCTCATATCATTTCTTCTTCTTTTCAATGGTTTCTTCCAACCATGAATCTGTGGATAACACCCTAATTGCAGACTGAAGAGCTATAGGATCAAACAACTTCCAGACAACTGGAGGAGTCTTCTTACCTAGAGGTGGAACATGGAAAGGGGCCACCTTTGTCAATGAAAGGGCTAGGGTATCTACTGGCTGAGAGGAGTCCTGACCATCCATTGGGTTTGTGTCATCCAAAGTGATGACTGGAATTGCAGATGAAGGCTTGGTCATAGATGCCTCTTGACTTTTCTCCTTTTCCTTTTCCTTATCTCCTCTATTCTCCTCTTCATTTCCAATGTTCGGGAGCGAACCGCCTTCGCAGGTGGGGGTGATGGGAACATTCTTTTCCAGAGGTTGGTCTCCTCCTTGCCCAACAGATTGTGCTGCACTTGATGAAGTCAATGGTGTCATAGAAGAAGTAGCTACTGAAGTAGACTTCCCAGCTCTTGAAGTCATTCCTTTGGAAGAACCTATGCCAAAAGTTCTTTTTCATCAGGCCCTGGTCCATTCCACCCACTTTTCAGTTCTCTTGTTAATGCCTCTCATGAGAAGCTCCAATGAATCAACCATTGGACCAGTTGGTGGAGAGGAAGAAATGGGAAAAAATTTGATCTAGTCGTAGGATGAAGGATGCATGTAGAGTCTGTCATCTGCAAGATCAAATACATCAATAGCATTTTTATATAATTTAATTTCATCTAAAGTTAAACGGGACCATAATTTCTCCCATGTCTGATACTCATTAGAACACTTAGCCCAAAAATCTTCAATATCTGAGACTTGTCTGTAGGCATATCCGAGCTTTAAGTGATCTTTAAAAAAGCCCACAAGATCATATTGAGGCCTAAGAACCTCATAGTCAGGTAGCTTGATCTTATCTTCAAAACTCTTTACTAAATTCCAGGCATCAGATCTGGATGCATAGGAATATGGACCAACGACCACAGGGAAATAAATCTTGGCGATCTTCTTCATAGTTGAACACAGAGTTTTCACTTCCAATATTTGTCAGCAAAGCTCCACTAAGACGACTTTATCTTCAGGATACTGGGGCAACCTCTTAGGAAATCCAGAGAAGGCTCCTATCCAAAGATAAGAAAAACTGGGGAATTTGATGAAGGAGCAACCAAACTGACTAATTGCCGAGATGGCTTCTGATGAAAATCTTCTTTCTGGGAAACCTTGAAGTTCCTGACATATTCTCATTATGAATGCATCATTCACAGCTATGTATTCTTCAAATCTCTGACACAATTGCAAATTTGGATAGAACTCAAATATTTTGGTGTTGTCATCAAAGTTCTAGATTGCTGGTAAGCCAGGCCATAGGTGCTGAGTCGCCAGAGCATAGATCAAGTATGAAGACATATAGAATTGTTTGAATCCTTGACAGGAATTCAACCAGGATGATAGCTTCTCACACAGTATTTCTGCCCAATCAATGAACATATTTTCTACGTAGACAACTTGAAAAAGGTAGAAGTTATGTTTGACAAAATCCAGGATTTCAGGTTTCCTGTCCAATCTGGCTAACAAGGCCAGAATATCAACAATTTCCCTCTTTAGGGTTGTTCTGAAGAGAGTCTTTGACATCTTACTCTTCTTTGATTGAGGGTTCTGGAACCAGTTTTTTTGCATGTCTTCCCTCCTTAGAGCCTTCTTTTCATTGAACATAGACGCAGAAAAACTGAAGTCGATGTTGCAATACACGTCTTTCACCAAAATTTTGAAGACAGATCAAATTAGGGCTTTATCAATTAACAACAAAATAGAATAATCCAGGAAAAGGATTTGCTTTTCCAGTGGGTCATATCTCTCAATACATTCTCTGACAGCCTCAGGAGCTTGGACTGCCATTGGAAACCCTACAGCTTCTACCAGATCACTGTCTTTGAGCTTCTGAGTAATGGGGTGAATTGGATGAAAATTCAATCTTCTATGCAAATATTCGAGGTCAAAGAATCTTAGAGATGTGTCAGAAACTTCTTTCAACTCACTCTCAATACTAATTAATTTATTGTAACTAGAAGCCTTGATTGCCATTTACTATAAAACTGAGAACATAAGTGAAGACAAATGGACTGCTAAGCAAACATGGTGAGTAGAAAATGATGGAGAATGTTGAAGAAATAGCCGCAAAGATCCGAACATTGGCACCATAAGAATGTCATTAAGGTGAGCTTAATGGGTGTAATGGTAGGATTAGCATTTAATTTTAGTATTCAATGACTATTTGAACTTCCCGTTTTGAGGAACATAATGGCCTCAAAATCTGAACATTTAAATTTTATGTTCATTAGCCGCTTACTGAAATGCATCCTTAGCCTTGCGAAAAAAGAACATACTTTCCTTCTGATGTCGAAATGCATAAGCATTAGACCATTTTTCCTTGTATGGGAAAATAACATAAGAGAATACTTTTCCTATAAGCCTGGTTCCTTTAATCCGGAAAATTATTCTGAGGGCTTCACCCTTTATCCTTTTCACACTTAAATGACTTCTTTTCCATTGAGAGCACTTAACCTCTTATAAGCTCTTTTTCACTTGTGTCAGGGTTGCAACTCTGAGAAAAACTTTTCCAGATGTCATATGATCATCATTACCACTCCGCAACTTGATATCTCCGAGAGTTGAAAAACTCTTTTTACAAACAAAAATCTTTATGAATCATTTATGAAAATCACATGTTTACCTTTCAGAAAAACACATGATCACTACAGATTTGAGGGTGACTAATTCTCATTTGGAACATTCTATGACTGCCCTTTTCCCGACACACCTAAATCACCTAAACACCAAAGGAAGCAGAAGTATTGAAAACCTGCCAAGCTCAAATAGGCAAAGAGGATAACTTTTCTCATAAGCACATCAGGGGAATGTTTCAGGATGAATGAGAAGTAAGTTACCAAAGAAGAATTATACCCCCTAGGACCTAAAGACCCTAGACTAAAATTTGGCAACATCTGGCTCCAACTAGGGACTTAGACATGCTAATGTCTAAGAAGGGACCTAGAGTCTCTCGTTTTGCACAAAAAGGCCGGCAGGAAAAACAACGGGCAGACTAAACTAAAACACACAACAGGAAAGGAAACTAAACTAAACTAGACTAAAGAAAGTAGGAAAAATGCAAAGCAAACCTACCTATACTAGCACTAACCTGCAGGGGCTGCCTTCTTTCACTTGAGTATTTGGTAGAGCTTCAGATCCTGGCCATTGTAGGAGAATGAAAAAATCTCTCCAGAAGGATATGCCAGAATAAAGGAAATATTCTAATTCACTTGTTCAATCTTGAATGGCCCTTTCCAAAGTGAGTCAAATTTATGATTCTTTCCTTTAGACTCGTGCCTTTTATCCCATAATAGGACCAAGTCACCTTGCATAATCTGTCTTGGTCTGGCCTTTTTATCAAAGAATGTTTTTACTTACCTCTGATGATCAGTTATGTGGTCAACAATATTTTCCCATTCTTCTTCCAGCTTGGTTAGATACATGATTCGTTTCTCTAGACCATCATGGAAAATTGGATCTTCAATTACCTGTTGCAGCCTACAAATGGATAATTCCAGTGGAAGTGAGAGACTATGTTCAATTCTGTAGACCAGCTCAAATGGGGATATCCCGAGAGCTCATTTAGGTGTTATCCTATCTGCCCATAGAGCTTCATGCAATTTTTTGTGCCAATCCTTCTGACTTTTTGAAACCAGTTTCTTCATGATGTTGATCAGGTTCTTGTTGCTTGACTCAACCTGACCATTTCCTTGAGGGAAATAATTAGATGAGTGACTAAGATGGATACTATTTTCATAGAAAAACTCTGTAATCTCTGATGAAGAGAAATATGTGGCATTGTCCATCACTAGCTTCAAAGGCACTCCAAACCTTACCAAGATATTCTCTTTGATAAATTCACAGACCACCTCGGATGTAGTTTTCTTGGTAGGCTTAGCCTCAACCCACTTGGTAAAGTAATCCATGGTAGTTATGACATATAGGTGTCCCGCAGAAGAGGGAGGATTAATCAGACCAATGAAATCAAGTCCCCATTACAGGAAGGGACCCTCAACTACAACCAACTTTAATGGAAGAGCAGCTAATTGAGGCTTACTGGAAAACATACGACATTTATCACACTTATCCACCCAGTTGTAGGAATCTTTAAACATGCCAGGCCAGTAGTAACATTGCCTCAAGATTTTATATGCAGTGACTATGGACGAGAAGTGTCCACCACATGCCTCATTATGAAATGCCTGGAGCAATCTCTCTTGTTGTGACATGTCCACACATCTTAAGAAAGTTCCATCTATTGATTTCTTATATAACTAGTCATCATAAATGACATACTTGGCTGCCTTGGTTTTCAAATCTATTTTATTTTTATATGTCAATCCTTCTGGGCAATCTCCATAAGTAAGGAAATAAGCAATGTTGGAAAACTAGGGATTGAGAAGACTAACCATTAACACCTTCGGAGAATCCTCCTCTTGAGCTGTGTCCTGATTTTCAGCCATTATTTTACACAAGCCGTTTCCTCTGACCATCTTTGTTGGCTTGAGTTCAATATCATACTCCTGTACCTTCGCTATCCATGCACCTCTAGTATTACATCCTATTTCTTGTTGTGTCAAAATGCTCTTAATAGTAGAATCAGGAATATAAATAATAAAATGAGAATGTAATACATAGAATCTAAAATTCTTTAATGCCCTCACCATTACTTATGCATGCTTCTCCATTTGAGAATATCTCAATTCATGATCCTTGAGCGGAGTTCTCATGAATTAATGCAATGGGCACCTGAATCCCTTCATTATTCTCTTGCATCAGGATAGTAGACAATGTATGAGTTGATGCGTAGCAGTACAATATGAACTCCTTGGTATAGTCTGGATGCACTAACACTGGTGTTCTGGCTATAGTGTGCTTGATTAAATCAAAGGCCTTCTTCCCAGAATCATTTCACTTGAAACTTTGACTACCTTTCATCATATCAATTATGTATTTCGTAATCTCAGAAAATTTAGGAACGAAGCGTCTGAGAAAGTTTACCTACCCAAATAACGATCTTGTTCCAGATTTTCTTGCTGACAGGTTCAACTGCTGGATGGCCTTTATGTGCTCAGGGTCAATTTAGATTCCTTCATGGGAAAAAATATGACCAAGCAGTTTACCTTCGGTGACATAGAATACAGACTTCTTGGGATTGAGAGAGATACCATCCTCTCTGCATATCTTTAGCACTTTCTCAAGATCTCTCAAATGATCTTCTCTCTTCTTAGAGAAGACTATTAAATCATCTAAGTATATAACTATTATTCTATCCCAGATATCTACAAATGAAGAGGTAATTTCTCTTTAGAAGGTAGCTCTAGCATTAATAAGCCCTAAGGGCATTCTATTGTAAGAAAAAGTTCCCCAAGGAGTGGTGAACGTTGTCTTATACTTATCTTCAGGATCCACCTCAATCTGATTAAAACCCAAAAAACCAACCAACATGGACATCATTTCGGATCTGGCTACTATTTACAGTATATGATCCATGTTAGGCAAGGCATAATTATCCTTCAAAGAAGCCTAGTTCAGATTCTGGAAATCTACACAGATTTTGATTTCTCCGTTCTTCTTCTGGACAGGCATGATGTTGGCTATCCATGTAGAGTGATGTATAGGATAGATAATTTTTGCCTCCAACATCTTGTGAACTTCTCTAAAAATGGCATCTGAAACCTTAGGATTGTAGTTTTGTTGCTTCTCCCAGAAAGGGACAGCTTTAGGTTTGAGAGGAATCGTGTGCTTGAAATCTCTATTCCTATAAGTTTTGAGGTCTTCATAGCCCCAAGAAAATACATCCTTATATTCAGAGAGTAGGCGTCTAGCCTTTTCTCTTTCCTTTTTTGTGCAGCAACTGCCAATATTTATCATCTTAGGTTTAAATTCAGTGCCTATGTTCATTCCCTTGAACTCCCATGAGGTACCACCTTTCCTATCTCTCTCTCTTCTAATATAAGCATCGTGTCTATCAAAAATATTTTCAAGGGAAAGAAGGTGTCTAGGAATTTTATTACCTTTCAAATTTTCTTCTCCAAGTTCTAATTGCTTCTTATTGTCCGGAGACAATTCCTTGCAGGTACTAGAACTTCCTTCAAAGTATTGATCACTGAAATGATCCGATCCTTCCATGAAAGCTTGTATCTTCTTGTCACTGATGAAAAATTGCCAGATTTCCACATTATCTGGAACATACGACCTAAAGAGAACTTCAACTTTATATTTCTTGTCTCCTATTTCCGAATGTGGGAGGAGAAGTGAAGCTGAGGCAACCAACAAATTTTCTCTTGTGTTTTTCTCTGTTGGAACAACGTAGATTGAGAAGGCATCAAAGTGCTCTATCTTGTCCCAGATTCTACTCTTATAAGTATGCAGTCTCGCATTTTTCACTGCATACTGCACTCAAACTTGCCTTACTATCAAATCTACGTCACCGAGCGCTTTAAGGATTTTTACCCCTCTCTACTTTGCAGCAGTAATGCCTAGTAACAGAGCTTCATATTCCATCATGTTATTAGTGTTCTTAAACTGCAGTTTATAAGAAAGATGTATCATGTCTCATTCCGGGGGATTAAGCACTATGCCATCTCCCAATCCTACGATAGCACAGCTACCATCAAACTCCAAGGTCCAGATATCCTGACTGTTAGTATTTTTTGGCATTTCATCTTGATGATTGAGGTCTAAAAACATCATATAATTGTCAAATTCCATCTCCTAGTAGAGGATTTGTGCCTTAGGGTCATCATAATTCATTACTGTGAATTTGGCCTTTTCCTCTGGCTCCAACTTTATCTTCTTAGTACCCACCGGAATTATAGCATGGGACTAGTCCATCTTGATTTATCCACCTATGTCTCTACAAAAAATTCTACTTAGAAGCATGCCGTAGCTGGCCAGAATATCGGCTACCACGATGGTCAACTTCATTCTTTTTGTAGGAAGTGTGGTTAATGCAACTTGTGCATCATTTACCTGACCTAAGAGTGGAACCTGTGTAGCATCCATTGAATAACAATGGCCAAAGGTTTTGGTAAGGGTAAATCCAAGGGCTTTGGCAATAGAAGTGGGCATGACATTATCAGAGGCTCCGAAGTCAATAATACAGTTACTTAATTTATGACCATTTACAAATAAGGAGACATAGAACAGGTCAGGATTCTATCCAGGAGCAGTGGCTAAGATTGAAGAATATTCTTCCTGAAAGAGAAAGGGAAGGATGAGCTCTTCATTGTTTACAGGGGCACTATTAGGGGATTCATCACTAACAGTAGAATTTATATTAGGCTGCATTCTTGAATTAGCATCACTTTTACTGAAATCTAAAAGCTTTTGAAGCTCAGTAGGATGAGTTTTTAAATATTCTAAAGGAGACACTTGGATTCTAGCATATTTTTAGTATTGAATTATATCAAAGGAAGATGGAGACTTACCATTTGTTTCAGATTTCAAGTGATCCTTCTTCCATGCTGAAGAAGTAGAATATCCGGGTGCACCAACCGAAGGACCAGCTGCCATATTCTAGGAAGGAATAGAGTTTCCCAGATTTTTGTCTCTCTGACTTCTTGTTTCCACTGCCCTTTGAATTCCATCCATGGTAGAAAAGCATTCACCTTGGACCTCAGAGTCAGATTCATACTCCAAAAATAAATTACCAGAGTCACCATAGGGAGCAGAATCTTCTTCACTTTTGGGATATTCAATAGTCAGCTCATTGCTTGAGGCTAGCTATATATATCTATTCATTTCTAGACAATTACTACCATCATGATCAGCTCTCAGATGAAAAATGTACATATTATTCTTTTTAGCTGCCTCAATGGCGAGCTTTTTCTAGGCCGGTGACAACTGTAAATTTTTGCCTTCATATTGTTTTCTGGGAGTATCCTGGTAAGTCTGCTGAAGGATGGGGTAGACTTTCCCATTTTTTGCTTGAGGGCAATCATCTCATTAGATAATTTCTACAGCATTGCCTTAGTATTTCCGATTACACCGGGAGTAGTTCTTGTGGAGGCACCGCTCTGCATTTCTCGCTTCCATTTCCCAGAAGCTATGAGATCATCTTCTAGATCGATTGCTAGATCATGCGCGGATTGCAGGTTAGCTACATGCACTCATCTGATTTGAAAACTTATGTCAGGAGGCATGGAACTGATAAAGAAAATTTTTAGATTGTCAGCTATAGGCCTGCTAGTAGCAGGGATTCTGTTTGTCAGCTTATTAAACCTTGCAATAAAGTCCCTCATAGGAATACTAGGTTCTTTCTTAATTTGTGTGAGATGCGTCAGAAGAGTGTGCTCATCTTCTGTACTTTTGTAGTGAGTTTCAAAGTAGTTCTTCATATCAATCCAATTATTTATGCATCTGGTAGGAAGATGTTAAAACCAGTCAACAACATTTTCTATTAAAGTTTCTACAAATATTCTCACTGCCACATCTTCATGCTGAGGGTTTACAATGCTGCATGCGGTGAAGAAAGCTGCAATATGCTCATTAATAGATACTTTCCCGTCTCCATTGAATTTTGGGAAGTTCTTCTGGGAAGCTTGAGGTAAGCCATTATTAGCTCCTAGCTAGAGAGGCCCAATAGCATTTCCCCAAGGAACAACCATTGAAATAGGGAGAACTGCTGGCATAGTCTTGAAATTGATGTTGGTAGGAGCAGCTACCCCGTGAAGAGTGAAGGCGTTACACAATGACGGGGTGGTATTGTGGATAACAGGAGGTATAGAAGAATGACTACAAATCCAGGAAGTAGGGCATGATGGTGGCAAAAGAGCACCAAGGATACCTAAAGAGATAGGATCTCAGGTGTTGGTTCTTCCTCTTCTAAGAGGGTCTTCTGACAAAGGAAACTTAGCCTTCTGCAATTCTTCAAACACAGGATCTTTATGTCCTTCTCTCTGGACACTATGGGTTTACTTGGGATCCATAGCTACTAAATCTATTCACAGCAGCTACACAGCTCTTAATCTTCTAGTTCATCCTGAGAGCAAATCATTAGGTTGCTCTAGTGGGACTTGTCCTTCATGAGGCAATCACCATTTCTCCTTAAGAGTGATATATATAATGTAGTATTAGAGATGCCAAACAAAAATTTCTAAGTTACTTAGTAGAGCCATAGACAGACTTACAAAGTAAGCTTAGGAGTATTATGAGTCCTCCCTAGTAGAGTCGCCAAAAACTATTGGTTTACAGTTTGTCTACTTCAAATTTGTTTTATCAAATGACTCTTGGAAACACCCAAAGCTGGCTTATGTAGAAAAAAAAGTAACCACATGCTGGATCAATGATAGGAATTTATCAATGACCCCTGAATTGAAAGGTACAGTATCCCTTATGTGAAATATATGCAATGAATCTTGTCTTTTGGTTTTTAGGGGGGTATGCTCTTAATCGGAGAGCAGAAGAGGTTTAACCAAGTTTCTCAAAGCTTCAAACAACTTAGGAAATGAAAGGGGAACTTACTCAATGACATGCGATCTGTTATTCAAAATATTATACAGTGCAAGATGAATGCAAACTACCATCTACTAGCAGAGATGAAGAAAGGAAGTGTAACAATGCAATTTCTGAATTACTTAGATTGTGAAACTCTGACAATACCTAGATTATCTTGACCTAATTCTCTATTGACACTCTTCCCAATCTCTTATGGAAGAAACAATCTATAGAACTAAAATGTGCAAATGAAAAGAAATCTGAGTACTCATGTTGGAGACAGTAAACATACAATCCATTGGATGAAAATAACAAAACCCGGTTCATTAATATTCATTCAATTTTCGAGTCTTAGCATCTTTATTCAAGACAATTACATAGCTAACTAAAATGAACAACAAAAATTACTTTAGACTCAGAGTCACACACAGTAGTCCCATCTACAGGGGTTTGTCCAAAGTAATATTTTCCGATCTTCTTTACTTTTCAAAAATTTACATATATAGGTCTTCTCAAAAAATGACACATTGCAATAATGATTGCCTTCATACAATATTCTGAAAGGAACATTCTAATAATAAACTTGGCTGGTTACAAAAACTGACAAGGCTGAAAAAATGCCCAAAATAGCTACGATAGACAAAAATTGGGAAAATGATATAGGTCAACAGATTCTATGCTGACTTCAGTGAAATGACTTTGCCTTTGTAAGCCTTCATTGCATCTGTTACTTTGACCAACTCCTGAGCATTCAAAAATGATTACATTGCCAGCTCGGATCATCCAAAAGTCATGCATCTCTGTCAACTCATCCAACCTGGAAATCCGGGACTAGAGCTTCTCCGATTCCATTTTGATTATTGTATCTATTGCGGAGAGCTCACTAATTTCTGACACTTGGAAGCTATCTGGATCCGAAATCTCATCTATGAAAGAAACAAAATTAGTTTTCATTCACTCTGTACTCACCAAATTGTCACTCTTGGAAACCTAAGATTCTGTGTGCAAAACTTTCAAAAACTCAAAAAGTTGATTCATCTCTTTTTGGACTAACTCAATCAAAGATTTGATTTCATTTGCTAATCTATTTGAGCTCTCAATCACGAACTCCAAAGATTGCCTCCAATGAAACAATGGCTCCTACCTGGTCTTGAGGATGCCATTAGAGATTGCAACACTAGTCTCCATATCAATCACCTCTTTCAAGGTAGCTAGTTGTTCTCTCAATCCAGTGGATGCATTGTAAATGGTCTCCTGGTGCTTTGATGTTGTGTCCTTCAACTTGTCTGCATCAAGTAAAAGGTTCCCCAAATTCTCAATGACAACTGGGCCTTTAACCTTCATTTCATCTATCCATGCTTTGCCAATTTGTCCAAACTGTCTCTCTTGCTACAACTTTAGTAGCAAATTCTTATTTTATTCAGCACTGGGATCAAACTGAGAAGATGAGGTACTGCCAAGAGCAGATTTAATATACTCAACTAGCTCCTTATTTGCAGATTTGAGAACCTCCTTATCTGCCTAGAGTTCTTCTAACCTATCCTCAATCCGCTCATTGGTGGTTTTCCAAATGTTCACCATTGAGTCATGCACCAGAACTCCTAGATGCACAATTTTTATCTAATAATCTTGAGCTGACAGTTCATGAAACTTTCCTTCTTTCTATGGCTCTGATATTTCCATTAACATATGCCCGGTTGTGGAGTCATGGGAGAGAGTTTCCATGGAATTTTTCCTCTTGGCCTTCCTCACTGGTGACTGAGATGAGGTTGCCTTAAGAATCAAGTTCTTTGAAGAAGTATCCTCCTCATATCATTTCTTCTTCTTTTCAATGGTTTCTTCCAACCATGAATCTATGGATAACGCCCTAACTACAAAGTAAAGAGTTGTAGGATCAAACAACTTCCTAACAATTGGAGGAGTCTTCTTACCTAGAGGTGGAACATGGAAAGAGGCCACCTTTGTCAATGAAAGGGCTAGGGTATCTGCTGGCTGAGAGGAGTCCTGACCATCCATTGGGTTTGTGTCATCCAAAATGATGATTAGAATTGCTAAGGAAGGCTTGGTCATGAATGCCTCTTGAATTTTCTCATTTTCCTTTTCCTTATCTCCTCTATTCTCCTCTTCATTTCCAATGTTCAAGAGTTGTTGACGGGACTTTTGTGATCGGGTCCGCCAACAGACGTAAGTTGTCACCGGGTACCGGGGTACCAACCAACTTTGCCTGTAAAGGTTGTCCAGGCAAATGAGATTCCCCAAGCCTCCAAGCACGTGAGAGTCGGGTGTCTCGATGGTGTGGGGCTCAGTTGGGGGATGTGACTATTTTTTGTTTGAGGGGGATAGCTGGTTATCTTCAACTCATCCTCTTCGGGGATTCAAATAAGTGGAGTTTCCTGCAAGAACGCATTCATTTTAACAAATAAAATTCAAAAGATACTACAGAGTTAGAAATATTCCGTCTACCTATAGTTATACTAAAGGTTCAAGACATGAACAACCCTCTAGCACACTACACTAAATACCAAAGAAATATACAACCATCAGTTCATATTTTTTTCAGTAGCAAAGGAAAGGAGGTCATTAATCTACTTTAAGTACCAGAGAAAAGGACATGTGATGCAAGAGCATCCCAGGGTAGTTGGCTATCCTGCATGTTTGGGAGATTTTTTGATGTTTTGTGGACTTATTTTCATGTGTGATGGATTTGGTAGAGTTGTGTGGACCTACTTGGGTCTTTGGTAATTGGTTTTGATGTATTTAATGGAACTTGGCATGGTCTTGGTTGCTTGGCATGGACCG
>MU226763.1:1129853-1171565 GCA_018584345.1 Thuja plicata
GTGCAGGTCACATTTATATCCTAACAGCGACTGACTACTTCACTAAGTGGGTCGAGGCTATTCCAACCAAAAAGGCTAATTCTCAAGTAGTTTGTGATTTCTTAAAAGATAACATTTTGGTGCATTTCGGAGTACCCCAAAAGATTGTAGCAGATAATGCCACTTATTTATCTTCGTAGGAGCTTTCCCTTTTCTATTTCGATCATAATATTTCTCTGGCTCATTCATTTGATTATTTTCCCCAAGGAAATGGACAGGCCGAGTCAAGTAATAAAAACTTGATAATGATCATGAAAAAGCTGGTAGATGATAGTGGAAAAAATTGGCATAAGAAGATTTTTGAAGCCCTTTGGGCTAATAGAATTACACCTAAAAGAGCAATCGGTATGGCACCCTTTGAGTTGGTGTATGGAATTGGGGCACAAGTATCAGTTCCTCTGGAACTCTCCACAACTAAGCTAAAAATGGCCATTGAGGACCAAACTTTCAAAGACTCCTTGGAGAAAAGAATTATGTACTTGCATAAATTAGAAGAAGAAAGAGAAGCTCTGGTAGATAAGATTACTGAGCATCAAGCTAGAGTGAAGAACATTTTTGATAGGAAAGAAAGACCTAGAAGTTTTCTGAAAGGAGATGAAGTTCTGCTATGGGACAAAATAAAAGCTCCTAAAGGTGCCCACAGTAAGTTTGAGTCATTGTGGAAAGGCCCCTTTGTTATCACTGAAGAGTTGGGAATGAATGCTTTCAAGTTGGCTTATCCAGATGGAACGATCTTACCATTTTCCTATAATGGGAAAGATCTTCAATTGCTAAAGATTTAGTCTCAGTCTTTGTGTCCCGCTGTATATATTAGGTTAGGTTTGCTTCTGTTTGGTGTGTCTTCCCTTTCTTGCGAGTTTTTTGAGCCCTTTTTTGCAGCAATTTGTGAAACCAGAGTAGTTGAGTTCTCTGGCTTTTGAGAAAAGCCAGTCCCCAGTCAGAGTTGGTGTTAGTCCAAATCTTGATCTTTGTCCTTAGTGTTACTTTTTTAGAGTCACCTTGTTATTTTTCGTATCTCAAGCTGCCTAAGCACTCATGTTTAAAATCTCAACGAAAGATCTTCCCTATGTTCCATCATTGCTTGCTCAAGAGAGAAAAGCCTTTTGTTAACGTATCTTTTGAACAAGTTTGAACAGGTTTGAATAGGTTGGAACACCTATGAACAACCTTGAACTCTGTTCAAGGGTGTTCAAGGATGTTCAAGCTAGTTCATATTATTTATAAAGTAGAAGCGAGTGATTAGCATTTTTGCTAAAAGGAGGTGTTTCGTGATCACAGCTTACAAAACTTTGGTCAATCTAGGGTGGAAGGTTATCGGTTAAATAATTTGGCTCTTTGTACCAAAGTGTTGGTGGGATATTAAGGAACGGGCTTGAATGAGGGTGAACACATATGAACATCTTTGAACTCTGTTCAAGAGTGTCCAAGAGTGTTCAAGAGGGTTCAAGGGTGTTCAAGGATCTTTAAAAAATGACATGTGGTATAAATCAAGGATAGCCGCCATCTTTTCAGACATGGCTCCCACTCAGGTAAAGCTTTTAATGAAGAAGTATTTCGATGGTGGCTAAATCATGTCTGAGCTATCAAATTAATGAGGAATTCGTGCGACATAAAAGTTTGCACAAAGTGGCAGTAAATGTTCACGTGTGGGAACGGTCACTTCTCTCTTCGAGACATTATTGTCTTAATTATTGGTAATTAATTACTCATACGAGATGTTTCTTTTAAAAGCCCTCCTTGGCATTCATTATTTTTGAATTACTGTTGTTCTCTATATGTGCAAAGAATGGAGGTAAGTGTTTTTCGGAGCTCCAGTTGCAGAATTTTCCTTAGAGATTAAGGTAAGTCAGGCTGTCATTCTTCCAGTGTTTAAATTTAAAAGCTAGTGAATTTTATGGGGTTTTTGTAGCAATTTGCAGTTTGTTCTTGCAAAAATGAAGTCAACATTTCATTTCTTTGGGAATTTTTCTAGTTTAGTATGCGAAAATTCTATCGTAACAGACATAGAACTAGAAGGGTATGATATTGAAGGGATAGCTAATAGGCTTACTGCATGTGTTGAATAAAATGTCCCTTCTATGGAAATTTTGAGTAGTGGGTTATGTATAGCCACGTGTTTTCCTCCTGCAGTGGTTTGCCCTGAGCTTGTCCATGAATGTATTAAACATTATGACCAGCGAACTGAGTCAATTCTTAACAGAAATGGCGAAGTGTTGATGGCCGTAAATAGAGGAATTGTTGCCTCGGCTTTCCAAATCCAAGAACAGAATTTTTTAGCTTTTTCTCCTACTTCCATGGCTAAGTATTGGTTGATAAATTCCCAAAGAGGAGGTTCTCGTTTACCCAAGAAGTTAAACAGAAATCACATGCATCCGCACATTAGTGATATCATGGTAATGCTGCACAGAGTTAGAGGGTCACCCGAGGCTTCTTTGTTTGCAAATTGGTTATTCTGCTATGTAGAAATTATTTTAGAGGGCAAGCATAAGCTGGATTGGGCTGAGTTAATTGCAGAATCCATGAGGGAACAGTTAAATAGTTCCAAGCATATAGGCTATAGCTTTTATATGTCTTCTTATCTCATGTGTTTTCTAGCATGTAGTAGGATATGGAGTGGCATGGTTCATGAGCCTTGGATTGATGGCATGTGTGTGTTTGAATATTTCTCTATGCTTTCCAAAGATAGTGTGATTCAGAATTACAGGAGAGTTCATGATACTTTTATGGGAAAGCTTTGCTTTGAAATGTCTGGAGATTCGGCCAGAAGGATGAGCTCAGAAGCTCAGTACTTTGTGACTAGGTTTGGGAGTTATTATATCCAATTCGCTAAGTTCTCTTATTTAAGAATTGGTGGTTTTGAGGATGCCCCTACCAAATTGCCTTGATATGCATTTGACTATTTTATTTTGGTTGAAATCTGTAGACAGCTTGCCGTCGTGCTAAAGCGTTTCCTTCCTGGAGACCGAGGTGAAAAAATATTCCCATTACAGCTAGGGAAGCTATCATGTCTAACCTTTGAAGATTCCATAAGTATCAGAAGTGACCTCGGTCATTTTGATTTCAAGTAATATACAAAAATAACAACATTCGATAACAAAAATTTGGCTAGTGGCAGCCTGGGTTTAAGGTCTCACATGTTTCCAGTCCCCCATTTAGAGGATTTCTGGGAGGATTGTGTAAACGAATCTCAAGTCATGACCAGAATCCATAGTAGACTCTGTATCTCTCAAATTCTATCCATGAGAATATAATTCAGCATAGAGGGAGTAACAGATGATGGTTCTGATTTGATTGAACCTAATTTCAAAAGACTTCTTGATACAGAAGAGGTAGATGTTGATTGGTCAAAAGAGGAAGATGATGACATTCAAAGTAGAACACAACATGTTCTCAAATTAACTAAGAAGTGGCTACAAGCGAAAAAAGAGCAGTCCATTCCTAAAAAGACTGGAAATAAATATTCAATTTTGTTTTCTTCCCCCTTTGTTTCTAACATGCCTAAAACATCTGATAATGCAGGTTCATCTGGTAAGAAGCAGAAGAAAGAATCTATAAAGAAGTTTGTTGCGGAACTTTCATCTATGGTTTCTCCTCAACGTATCACTAGGTCATGCTCCCGATCACAAAAGAAGACAAAGATGACCGAATTGGGAAAGATCTTTTTGATCTTGAAGATGTAACCCTGGATTTAATGGACACTCCTGTTAAAGTCGGTCCCTAATTAACAACAACCAGTGACACGCCCAAATGGTTGACTTCCTCAATCAATAAAAAGCGGAGTCTGATTCCTATGTCCATACCAGTGCAAGATATTGTGAGTAAGTATGCTCAGAAAACCCCTAAAGCCAAGAAGGTGAAAAGCACAGTGCACATGTTTGCTGATGCTAAGACTGGAAAGTGGACGACCGAGGTTGCTACTTATAGGCCTAAGGAAGAGAAGCCAAATGTGGTAGTTGAGGACTTTTAAGTTACCAAAATTGAGTTGGGAACAATGGACAGAGCCGGGAAAAACCACTTATTCAAAGAAACCACCCAACAAATGTTGATTACATCAGTGCAGGATAGCAAAGAAAAGAAAGAATTGAAATAGACCATTGTTTCGCTTTCTCAGTTTATTAACGCATTTTGAAACTTTGATGCTACCCCATTGTCTTAGTCTTCTCAAGTGTTCGATCCTAATTCTAAAGAAAATAAGACTCTACTAAATCAAGTTCAAAGGGGATGAACTCTAGTTTCTTCAGTGGATGAATGGATGGCTCAAGTACTAAATAATGGAAAACAGTATATTAAAGATTCTCATTCAATTTTTCATAACACCGAGACAACTATAGGGGAACTATAGGCTCAACGTCAAGTATGGGGCATAGATGAAGAAAAGTGGGTGTCAGCAATGACCAAATTTATGGAAATTGAAAGGCATGGCTTTAATAAATTATGTGCAGAAAAGTCACTGAAAGGTGCCGAGGAGTCCTACTTCTTCATACTCAGAAAAAACATCAGCTAGCATATTGCCCTGATAAGAAGTGCCATTATGGAGAATAAAGAATATGAAGCTAAAGCAAAGCAAATACAAAAGGCTTCCCTAACAGAGTTGAAAGTGATTAATTTCACTTATACCTACCCCTCTGTCTTCGGTGAACAAGAACTGAAAGGTGCTTTAGATGCTTTTGAATCAGCTATTAAAACTATCAGAGACAAGATTCATCCCAAGGCCCTCTGATTTGACCCAGATAGTAATGATTGAATCCATGCTTTATTTGTGTGTTGATCAGTTATCTAATGTTATTGATAGGGTGAAAAAGTTGAGCTGGAATAAAGATGCCTCCATGGCTCGAATAGTGAACTCTAAAATCCCTCACCTGTCGCTTGCCAAGGAATTAGTTCAAGCGTACAAAGAATGGAAACTGACTCAACCAGTTACTGATGAAGAAGGGAGTCTAGCTACAAGCGAGGATCATGCCTTAGATAAAGATCCTGATTCTGCTATCTAGTTTCCTATTTTTACTATGTTATTATGCTAAACTTTAAGGACATGTGTCCTCTGACTGATGGATTAGTTACTTAACTATTTCACTAAGAGGCTGTGTTTTTTAGGAGGCCTCTCGGTGCTCTATTGCTATTAATTATGACTGCTAAAACTTTGAAAGGGTTCGAAAAAACTTTGATAGATAGATATAGTTTTGATCATTATAGTTCAGATGGTGAATGTTGTGAACAAAATTGATTTTTAGATAATTACCTATGTAGTAATTTCTGAAGTAGATGACAGGAAGATCAATGAATATGTGTTGTTTATGATTTTGAGCAAAGTGCCCTGTGTTGACATATTGTTTGGCCTATTTTATATCTTAGTCAGCTATTTCATGGTATCTAAATCTTGAATTTTATCTGTTATCTATTATCTACAGTCGAAGTTGTTTATGTTTTTCATGAAATGCCATTGTGGAAGTGACTGTGTTTCCTTCCTATTCATTACCTGGTTATATTTACTTCACAAGTTATTTTGAAACACATCATCAAAGAATGATATTGTTTCCTTTATAAGCTTTTTGGTTAAAAGCTAACCGATTAAATTATTTTCTCATTTCATTGAATATCATATAAGGGAGCAGTACCTGTTATAAATTCAGAGGGAAGTGATTATAAAATACACTTACCCAACTGTTAGAAATAGTTTATCTTTTAAGGGTGATAGAGAAAACTTAAAAGATTATTTGTAAAAAGACAAATCTATTCACTAGCACTCCCCAAATGTTACCTTTGGGAGTGGCATCTGGAACACGGCGGTTTGGGTCACAGTGTTCCCGTGGGTCTAGTTTCCCCAATCGATGCCATTTGTTCATTTTGCATCTGTTGGCCTGAAATTCCCATAACTTGTATTTTCAAATTCATCAGTTCTAAATACATCAACAAATTCTTCATGGTGGGGGGGATTTTCTGGGATGTGGATGCGCTCTTTTTCTTTCTCCAGCTCTAGAGAGTCAGAAGAAATGATTTGTACTTCTGGGATGTGCAACATCCCAAGCTCCGGTTTTGTCCTTGGTTTTGGATTGAGCCTTTTCTTTCACCTAGTAACCAAAGGAGGCCCCACATCCCTTAGGGCCACCTGCTCCTCTTCCTCCCCCATTCCTATTTCTCTGACCATCAATGATGCTAGTGAAGGGGAAGAGGGAGGATGGACAGGTCCGGTCATGAGCACCAGAGTGGCCAATTGTGTGATCAATTTATCCCTCTTCTGTTGGGAGGTCGCCAACATCTACTTTAGTTTCTCTTTTATGGGGGTCTCATGTAGGGTTGGAGTTCCCATTATTCTCTTTCCTTCATCCTCTCCATGTGAAGAGGTTCTAGCCTGAGAAGTCAGCTTTTGTACCGTCGGGCCAACTCTACAAGTGCTCCCGGGGCATACCCTCTTAAATTATTCGTGGCTATGCTCAACCATGTTGTGAGTGATGTCTTCAATGGTAGGCCCCTCCTATGCATTCCAATCTACCAGTGAGAGGGCCATCTTATCAACTCCCCTTGCCTTGTACTGGGGATCTATTGTGGGTCCGGTGTCTGAGAAGTCATCTGGAAATTTCCAGAGATTCAACCTTTCCATCATCCCCATGGTCATACGAATGAAATGCCAGCTCTAGACTTCAACATCATCCTGCCAATATTCCTAGAAGTCCTCCATGTGAAATCGGTGGGGCTCTGATGCCCGGGCAAGTGCCAATGCAATTTTTCCAAGCGGATCAAAGTTCTTCCATGCTAGATAAAATTCTGCCAAGTTTAGGCTCTTTAGTTCACTGTCTGCCTCCTTGGTTGCGGCCAGACTACACGAGTATTTCCCACAAGTGATTGGGAATGGAACATTCACCACCTTCTTTACAGTGTATAAGGCGCGCAACTCTAGCATTTATCTGCAATATTCTAAGAGGATTATTTTGTTGCCACAATGTTTGGGCAACAAGGTTTCCTGGAGAAGTCAATTATTTGAATGTAGGTATGTTTCTATAATTGAATTTAGTAATGGCCATAAATTCTGACCAGATCCATTGCCTCCTTGGAGAGGTGGTACCCGACATCCTAGGTAAGCATGAGTAGATTATAGTAGACGAAGGTGTCATTCACCTGGCAGAAGTAGGGGAAACTAGCCTCCCATTGAATTTGTGGGAAATATCCCAAGGAGCCTTTTGACCTAGGCCGATCCCAAGTACACCTGATGTGAGTAGCCCATTGGTGACGGGTCATTATTGTGCTAAGGCTAAGAGAACATAAGAGGTCATATAGAATTTGTGGGTCCAGGCCACTTGAAGGAACTGAGAGTCTACATGATTAGAAATGATGGTGGCCCAATCAAAGTATTTATTGTCGGTGGAGATGCCAAGAAAAAATTAGTACATCCACCCTGAGAACTCTCAGGCATGGGGTTTCCCGAAGATCCAGCATAGTGCTATAATCCCCATTTGGATACTCTCTTTGAACTCAGATAAGGGGATCTCTAATTTCATTCTTTTGGGGTCCTTCTTCAGGGTCTTGAGCCAATGGTTGTTCATATATTGCCAGGCCATGACCTCCAGTTGTTGAAATTTCCCCAAAGCATCAAATCTGGTAACTATGGCTCGTTCATCAAACTGGGGAATCCCCAAACCTGCCCAAAAAGTTGCGGCATCGAGAGACACCATGGGGGTGGGATATCCGGTCAGGACCGGGGCAGCGAGCATGACGGCCCAGACGACGGATTTTTAATGTTCCACAGGGGTGAGAATAAGCTCTTGGGCCTGCACTAAGCATGGGAAACAAGCGGCCTTCAGGATCCTAGAATCCCTGATGCTAATCGCCAATGGATCCCTGGACTATCATTGAATAAACATAATCTTAACAGGGCCTGCATCTCTTCCCACATTCTGACGCTAGTTTCGGTGATTAACTGGACTTGGGATTCAATCTTTGATCCCACAACAACATTGTCCTTCAGATATTTCATGCTGAGGGGCAATTTCTCTAAGGCCCTCTCAATTTTGGATCTGACGGCTGCCTTGTTGACCATCATGGAGGGTAGCTCTGGACTCTCGGGTGGTGAAGATGCGGAAGCCTTAGACATAGTGAAGGTAAGTTGTTTTGAAAACCTATAAGGCAAGGCAACCGTTAGAATTCATAGATAAATAATACTATAGGATCTGAAGCTCTTACCATCGAGGCATGTCCTTTTCCTAAAAAGTTAGTTTGGGTCCAAAATCCTGAAAAGGTATATATGTATAATGCAGACTTAGAAAATTAATCACTATCCGAGTCTGGGGGTTTCAGCATACTTAATGCAAGTAAGATGTGGGTCAGATGAAGACAAAGGGCCTGGGGTCTGGAAAACTAACCATTAGAAGATGTGAACAAAAATTGAGTTGTCAGGCCCATGTGGGTGCTACATGGCTATGCAATAAATGGGGAGTTATGGAAACAGTGGTGCCAACTGTCTAAACACATGAAAAGAGGAGGCCACTTGGATAGTCTTGAATGCACGTGTGGGACATAAATGAAATATGAAGTTCGATTGATGGAGGAGAGAGAAAACTACTTGGTTGAAACTAGCCGAGAGCCGAGCTTCAACCAAGCAGTATTTCATCTAGAATGAGCTTGCAAAATTGGATGAAATATAGATGAAGCATGGTGAGGTCAGTGCAAGACTAGATAGATACACACAAAATATACAACTAAGTACAGTGGGGTTGAAGGATATATACATGAAAAATAGAAGAGGGTTGAAGGCTGAGACATATATACATAAAGATACAGTATTCACAAAATGTACACACGAGCCCTTTGCAAACCTGCACAACACCTACACAACTAACCCTAAGGAAAAAACACAACCTATACACTAATCTACAACTATGCAGAGGGAAGAAAACCCTCTGGCATAGCCAACCCACCAATGGGTGGCGAACCAAAACAAAAGATGCAAAAGGTGAGAACAAAAACCAAAATGAAGCAAAACTAGAACATACAAAAGTAGAACCAGAGAACCTACCTAGAAACCTGAGGAACGGCAAGGAAAGAAAGGCATTGAGGACCACTCTGTAAAAACTTCCACCTTTGAATGATCACTTACTAGCACCAAAAATTAATTCATAATTACCCGCTAAGCTTAGAGTGATCCACACTTAATCACACTTGAATTGCCAAAGAATCGCTCTGAAAACTCTAAGTGTTTTTAATCGCGGTAACTGTAAAAGTGACATGCAATTTCTATTTATACCCAAGGTGAAAAGAAAGTTACCCTTCTCTTCACAAACCCTAGAACATACAGACTTCTGGATTCTGGGCTTGGGGATTCCATACGACCATGCCCTCTTGTGAAAAGAAGACATCATGACAGAGAATCCCGGAGTCTGGGATCCGGCCTCTGGAAAGGAAACAACCAACTCTGGGACCAGGTCCTGGAGACACGAGGGACAAAAATACAAAACAAAACCAACACCACAGGAAAGAAAACCCAGAGAAGGAAACCAAAGAAGCAAAGGCAAAGAAGACAAGGCAAGAGCCAAAAGAAAAAAAAACAAAACAAAGGGGGACCCAACATTTTCCACACAAAATGTAGGGATGGGTATGCAGGGCATAACAAATGGTGACTATCTGGGATGAATGCCTTAGTGCATTTGAAAACCATAGAGACTCTAGTTAGCAAAACTAGAACGAATTGTGCTCGAAGCATCTTACTTGCAAAGAGCAACATGTCTCAGAAAACCCGGCCATACGCGATTTAGTCCATGATCCTTTCATCAGTGGTGAAGTGTGTGCTTTGGAAGAAAATTAAGCCGATGACCTCTGGGAGAAGCAGAGAGGAGGCACTAAGTATATCAAACCCCAAAGTCATCAAATTTGCTCATTTCTCCCAGAGACCGAAGTTTCGTCCCATTTCTTTTTTTTTTCTTGTTATTTTGTTCATTTTTGGGTGGGATGGTGGTACTTCTTTCACCATCAAGCTTAAGCTTAGCTAATTTTGATGGTGGTATTGCTTTCACCCTTCCACCCACCTTAATATGCAGAATGGGAAAGGAAAACTCTAGGTCTGGAAAGAATCTTTAAAAGTTTAGACTTGGGTCAACCAACTAGTGCAACCGATCTACTCTTGATGTGTCCGATTACTTGTTCCTTAATTCTTTATTTCACAGAATACCAGACTTTTAGGGATAAATCCGATGAAGATTACTCATAATTTTCTACCAAACTTGCAAAATAAATTTGGAGACCGAACCAATTCCATCATGCTAACAATAGATTCTTAAGTTCACCATCATGCCAAAGGCAGCATCCCAGAGACTAGATGTTATGCAAAGCATACCAGTCCTCACAAGAGGGGGAGAAAAATGCTGGAACTCAAAAAAAGGAAGACAATAAAACCAAAGACAAAGCCAAAGAAAAGGGGGTGAACCCAGAGGATGGCCAACCAGACTATTTACAAAGCAAGGAACCCCCAAATGGGGTACCAGGAAAGAAATATTTACAAGTAAGAAAATTTACATAAAATACAACTCTGGGAAAATTGGCCTTATTCAAAGGAATGTTTGAGAAACTATCCATTGACAGGCAATGGGACGGGTTCTCCAGTCATGGTGTTAAGGTGATATGTATTTTCCCTATAGATCTCTAAGATTAGGTATGGTCTTAGCCAGAGCCATTGGAACTTGGTGTGCTTTCCTTTCTTTTCCTGGGCCTTGTCCCACAAAAGGACTAAGTCCAAAATCTGAAAGGCCTTGTATTGGGCTCTACGGTCAAACCATATTTTTACCACTACTTAGTGATGCACAAAATTTTCAAGGGCTGTGTCTCATTTCTCCTCCATCCACACCAAATTCAGGAACTGAACCTCCATAATGTTATCCCGATTGTCAAATTCCTACATAAACTGCAAAACTAGGATCTGTAAGTTGATTGGGAATACTAGGTTCTGACCATAAACCAGATGAAATGGGGACATCCCAGGGTGGCCTTAATTCAAATGTGATCCACCTAGAGGGTGAATCTTAGCTTTTGGTGCCAATCCTGGGGATTCTGTTCTAACAGGTGTTTGATCACTTCAAGTAAATTTTTGTTTGTTGATTCAGCAATGTCGTTCCCCTGGGGGTAATAGTTGCTGGAAAACTTTAGAGTGATCTTCTGGTCATAGGTTCATTCAAGTAGTTGGACAAAAAAAATGCTAGACCATTGTCACACACTATAGCGAAGGGCATTCTGAATCTTGTGATGATGTTTTCTTCTAGGAATTGGATAACCATGTCTGCCATATTGTTTTTGCAAGGTATGGCTTCAGACCACCGGGTACATTAATTAGTTACGGTTAGGATGTATCAAAGTTTGGCAGATGAGTTGGGGTTAATTTCCTTGATAAAGTCGAATACGCATTGTGCAAAAGGTCTAGCTTTGAAGACTGGTTGCAAAGGCATAGCTGGGTTGCATTCACAATGTGTCACGGTTTGGAAAGTATGACACCTCCGAATGTGAGTGTAAACATCTTTAAATATGCAGGGCCAATAATATCCAACCCAAAGGATATGATGGGCAGTGGCATCAGCTGAGCCATGCCCGGTCCCAAAATTCCCATAGAATTCTTCAATCATTTTTGCATCTTGGTCCTTGTCAATGCATCGAAGGTACACTCCCTCATAGTTCCTATGGTAAAGTGCAGAGTTTTTGATCATGAAGTGGTCACTTTTCATCTGCAGGGCACGGTGTTTATTTGAAGGTAACCCCTCTGGGAATTTGTTGTTTAACAATAAATACACCAGATCGGTGTACCACAGGTCTTGAGTGATAGAATCCACTGTGTATGTTTGACATTCTATGTGGGGAGTCTCTTCAGCCATCGCTCGACTTAGTCCCTGGCCTCGGACTATCTTCATGGGTTGCATTTCTAAGTTGTATTCCTAGAGGATGGCCATACATTTCCCCTATCTCTCACCCAACTCACTTTGCATCAGCAGAGACTTCACAGCCTGGTTCAGGATGATAGCATGCACCTTGCTCAGGAGAATGTAATGCCAGAATTTCTTCACGGCATGAACAAGAGCAAAGGCCTATTTTTCCAATGACAAATACCAGACTTTGGTGTTCTTGAAGGGGGAGCTCATAAAAGAGATTGGTCATTCTTCCCCCTCAACCCTTTGGGTCAATACTATTATGGCAGAATGCAGCAAAGCGAAGGAGTAAATGTAAAATGGGAGTGAGTAGTCTAGACTAGCCAGGATGGGTGCCTCCGTTATCATCTATTTAATTTAGGTGAATGCTAATTCGCTTCAGGAATCCACTCAATTTTGTTATCTTTTTTCATCATTTCATTGAGTGGCTTCACTATCTCGGCGAATCTAGTGATGAACAGCTGGACAAAGTTGATCTTTCCGAAGAAAGATCGCATCTCTTTCTTGCTACCAGGCATTTGCAAATTTAGCAGCACCTCAACTCTCTTAGGGTCAATAGATATACACGTCTTGGAGACAATGTGCCCGAGCAACTTCCCTTCAGTGACCCTGAATATACACTTCTTGGGGTTGAGGGATATTCCATATCACCGACATCTCTTGCAAATTTGGGTGAGGTGGGTGGAATGGTTACGCTTGTCCTAGGAAAAGATGGTCAAATCATCCATGTAGATGATTATGCACTGATTCACAAGGCCCTCAAATGCAATGTCCATAGCCTTTTGAAATGTTTTCCCTGCGTTAATCAAGCCAAAGGGCATCCTCTGATATGCAAACATTTCCCACTTGGTGGTGAACGCCGTTTTGTCTATATCTTCATATTTAACCATGACTTGGTTGTAGCTGGAGTATCTGTCTAAGAAAGACATCATTTGTGACTCGTTCACTATTTGTAACACCTCATCCAATGAGGGGAGAGGGTGATTATCTTTCTTGGAGGCCCTATTCAAATTTTTGAAATCCATGCAAAGGAAAATTTCTTTGCTCTTCTTTCTAACAGGGACCAAATTGGAAACCCACATAGTATGCTAGATTGGAAAGATTATCTGGGCTGACAATAGTTTTTCCACCTCCTAGTGAATCAAAGGCTCGATCAGTGGGTTGACTGGTCGTTGCTTTTGCCAAAAAGGCTTAGCATCGGGTTTTAGTGGGATGGTATGAGTCATAATGGACGTGCCGTATGTCTTCAAATCCTCATACCCCCATGCAATCACATCTATGTATTCTTGGATAACCGCGAGAATCTTTTCCTTCTCCTCAGGGGAGCAGGAAGTACCAATGTGTATCATCTTTTCTTCACCGGGCTGGCTGATATTTACTTTCTCAAATTTTCCTCCCTCAGAGGAGGATGATATCTTTTCCTAGCCCCGAGGGTCTGAGTCAAAGATACATTCAAGCAGCACCATCCCCTTTAGGATGGTGTTGGTAGGTAGGTCCATGATCCCATCATCTTCATCACCCTGCCCAGTATCATCATGGTCTCATTCCTCCACTATTTGGTCTTTGAAGACACCAACATTGGCCATGAAGGCTAGGATATGCTGATCATCCTCAAAAACCTGAAAGTGGGTGACATTATCTAGAATGGATGGGGTGGGGATCATCTCAATGAAAAATCTTCAGAGTTGTGAGCCGGCCAGGGGCTCAAGTGTGCTGGCAGAAACAACGAGGGCATCCGGGACATAATTCTGTCACTGGGGAATAAGATCAATGTCAAAGACATCAAAATCTTCAATAAGGCTCCATGTTCGATTGTGGTATGCATCCAACCTCTTATCATGACATGTGTACTGACTCCAGACTTGTTTGACAATCAGCTCTAAATCACCCAGAGCCAAGAGGCGAGTGATTCCTTTCCTTAATGAAAATAAGAGTCCAAGGACCAAAGCCTCATACTCTGTAATGTTGTTCGTGTAGTTTAACTGTAGCCTGTAGGATGCGAGGAAGGATTTTTTTCATGGGTTGATTAATTCTACTCTAGCCCCACAACCCTGTTTGGACTGGGACCCATCAAACTTGAGGGTCCACAGGTCATCGCTTGTAGTCTAGAGCTGGGGAGATGGAGCAGATTTTGGATTATCTTTGGGAGACTTGGGAGGAGTTTCCTCCCACACTGGTGGCGCATGGGTCAGGTTTTCCTCTAGAGTGGTTTGGGATTGAGATCTTTGGAGAGACAGCACTGAAGAAGTGCTTCCAGTAAGAATACTGGGTTTTGGGGAATCAGCGGTATGTTCTTTGTTTCGGAAGGCATCGATGTGTCGGGGAGTGACAAAAAGGCAAGGCTCACACTCTAGCTCTGAATGTTTTTGGTAGTGTACTCAGCACCAAGCACCAGATAAGAGTGTAGTGGGGGTTTTCATGGCACCTTGAGAATCAATCTCGACCCTCAATTCCTTCTCTAGGTCTTGGATTCTCTGCAGAACTATGGGATCCTCCCAGGGAGTGAAATCGAATGTTAAGATTTCAAGGGTTTGGTACACCCCTATGGAAGTCTCAGAGAATAAGACCTTGTTAACCCTTCTGACTTTGGTAAGGGCCCACTTCATTCGGGGTTCACTTTCAACCCAGATTTTGTTTGATTCTCCTTCCTAGGGGAGCCATAAATGGGAGAAGTTAGTTGAAAAGTATCCATTTAATGACTTAGACCAGTTCTGACTTAACAACATCTTGTAATTTTTTGGGATGTCCACCAGTTGAATATCGATTATCCTGGCTATTCTAGGGTCCTATATGAGCTGTATCCTAACATTTTTTAGTTCACCTACCATTTTCATAGCAATTTTATCCAATTGAATTACTACGCCATTAGATGGGGTGGGTCGATATTCGAGCTTCTGACATATGGATAGGGGCATGATGTTGCCCGAAGCCCCAGAATCCACTAGGAAGTTGTGTATATTTTTGCCTTGTATGTTTAGGCCTAGTAGGAATGGAAGATCCTCAGTATTCCCCCAGAAGATAGTCGCGTTGGCGTCCTCAAAAGAGACAGTCTTAGGTGGGTGACTAACAAATTCTGGGTTTCCTAAGAGTTTCAGAAGAGACTTCTTCTGCTCGAGGAAGTTTAGAAAAACCTCCATCAAGGTCATGGAGGTGGTGGTTTGTTCTAATGCCTTCATAATGTCAAACCTTCCTCCTGAGAATTGATGGCTTCCCTCGGCTGGGTCTTTTGCCTGGTTAGAGCTAGGACCTTTTGGAGGGATAGGCCGGTCAGTTATATTGTCCTGGGAAGGAGGGTCCTTGGGAGGTGTTGGCATGTAAACTGGTCCTTTACCAACCTAGCTCTAAGTGTTTTAAGGAGCCCATGGGTTAGTGAAGGCATTGGCTTCAAAGGCCGGTATTGACTCATCAAATAATCCTTGTAGTTTGGATTCTTCTTCATCTTCTCTGGCTAATCTGAAGAAGATGGTTTCATAGGTGAATGCACTGTGAGCTTTCTCTTGCACAGGAGGCTCTGGGGGAGTAGGGTCAGATGCTTATTGTCTATCCAGCTAGGAGATCATGATGACCTTCTTCAGCGTGGCACAGTTTACCTTGTTGTGGGAGCCTGTGTCATGCAATCTACACCAATTGGTCATGGGCTAGAAGTCTACGACTGGTGTGAAATGGGATGGTCTAGCACCACCCTGATTAACATTTTGGTTCAGAGGTGGACCTCTGATGTTTGGGTTATTATTCCATTGTTGTTGGTTGGGCCGAGGCCCATTGTTGAAGTTTCTTACTCTGACATTGTTGTTTCATTGGCTGGAGAAAATATTCCCTCTTTGGGAATTGGAGTTATGGGGTGCATAAGACCCCACTTTTAGTTGACCCATGTCCACAGTTAGGGTGGACAACATTCATTGGAGGGACTCAACCTCAGTGGTCAATTGAGTGTTTGTGTCACAATGTGACGGTTGTTGTTGATTCCCTAGGAAGGCAGTAGTATTTGCTGGAGTCAAGGGCAGCAATCCTCCAGCTGCGAATGACTGGAAGAAAGGCACTCTGGATGGTTGTGTTGGCTGTTGTTGGCTCTACTATGGCTGGTTACAAGGGAAAGATTCAAGACCCGGTATTGCTTGAGTTTGTGATGGATAAATGTACTGGGCCTGCTGGTCTATCGGCAGTGGTGGGGGATTCATAGCCATCACAGGGGCACCCATTTCCAGATTGGGGTTATATCACCAGCATATGTAGTTCCACTGGGGAACATATTAAATGGCGTGCTCTCTCCAATCCCGCCCGGGGATTTGTTGAGGCCACAGGATAGTTCTAAGGCTAGGTTGTAAACTTTTTCCAAAGTATCCCGATTTCCCGGGGTGGTTGTTCTCCAGAGGAGAGTAGCAACAAAGGGGTCCATTGTATTGAGATAGGTCTATATGGTTACTTCTATAGATGGGATGAAAGGACCCATGTACCACTTCAAGGCACGTTGGAACCGGTGATTAAATGCTATAAGGGGTTCATTTGGTTCCTTTCTGATGGAAATGAACTGGCTATGGGACCAAGCTGGGTCCACATGCATACGGAAGGAAGAAAAGAAGGCATCCTCCATGTCCTACCAACTGTTGATGGAGTTGGTAGGAAGGTTAAGGTACCAATTCATTCTGCCCTATCCCAGGGATAGGGGAAACATCTGGGTCACAACATCTTCATGTTGGATCCGGTGTCGGTTCATGGCATCTTTGTATGCCTGCAAGTGTTCCTTTGTGTTTTGTGAGCCTAGGTGTTCATATCGTGGGAAAATATTTTTTGGGTGCGAGGGTAAATCGTTGGTTGCACCAGGAAAAGTTCCCATAGGGGACCTCGTATTTTTGAAATATGCAGCCATTTGGGGAGCTAAATTTTGAGTAGGTTGAACGTTGATTCCTAGGATTTTCTGGGAAGTTTGGATATTCTGTGGTACACTAGACCCCCAGACAGTGGTGGTTGGTGTGATTTTTGGGTTATGTTTCTTTCAAGCAAGAGGCTCAATTTTGACAAACCTTCCAGGATCAGGGGCTGATCTAAGGATTCTTACGAATCTTGTTGGGGAGAAAGAACCAATCCAACTGAAGGCTTGACTCCTAAAACTATGGCTTGGGGAACCCTCGGGAGGTGTACAATCAAAATCTTGAGAGGAGGATGAGTTCATGCCCTCCTTCTAGCACCAGTTTCTATTGATGGGACTTTTGTGACTGGGTCTGCCAATAGACGTAAGTTGTCACCGGGTACCAGGGTACCGGCCAACTTTGCCTGTAAAGGTTATCTGGGGAAATGAGATTCCCCATACCTCCAAGCATGTGAGAGTCGGGTCTCAACGGTGTGGGGCTCGGTTGGAGGATGTGACTATTTTTTGTTTGAGGGGGATAGCTGGTTATTTTCAACTCATCCTCTCTGGGGATTCAAATAAGTGGAGTTTCCTACAAGTGTGCATTCATTTTAACAAATAAAATTCAAAAGATACTGCAGAGTTAGAAATATTCCATCTACCTATAGTTATACTAAATGTTCAAGACATCAACAATGCTCTAGCACACTACACTAAATACCAAAGAAATATACAACCATCAGTTCATTTTTTTATTAGTAGAAAAGGAAAGGAGGTTGTTAATCTACTTTAAGTACCAGAGCAAAGGACATGAGGAACACAAAGCATAAAATATCGTTAACCCAAAAGATAGAATGCCCACAACATCATTGAGAAAATTCTTTCTTCTTCATTAACATCTCCTCCAGCAAGCACTGGTGCGTGGTACATTGGTGGCTACGAGGGAGCATCTAACTACTGAAAGCTTAGAAACTATGGAGCATTGAGCTCTGCAACTAAGAACTGAGAAAACCAAATTGCTATTAACTATGGACTGCAAAATCATCAATTTCTTCAACCCTTGGAATGAGGTCAGACTTATTATTTATACACATCTTTCAATCTAACCCTAACCCTAACTTATTTTACACTTTACAATTAAATATATTATCCAATGGTCAGTACTACCTGCACCCTTCTACAAAAGGCCTTGAGACAAAAAAGGCCTGACATGTCAGAAGAAAAAGACAAGAAAGATGGAGTGGATGAATCAGCCTCGAGAAGAGAGCCAAAAAGGAGAAGGAAGAAATCCAATCCACTAGGGATCGAGGCTACATGCCTCATAAATGGGAAAGCGACGCCTTGTCTCTAATGCACCAAGTGTAACGTTGAAGCGATGCCTTGGGAAGACCATCTGTCAAAAAACCTCTTACCGATCTGACATGCCTTATTGTGGTTACCTACCTTCTGAAAAACTTTATTAACTTCCTTGAAAGTGACTGATCGGCATTTGGGATAGGGACACGGGTCACTGAAGCAATACAAAATGTAGGATCTGGAATTCTGGGATCCACGAACTTGTGTTCTGAAAGAATAACGAATACAAAACATTTTTCCTGAAAGTTTTCTCCAGCCCCTGGAGAATATTTTTTATTGTTTTCTATCATTGAAGGTCTAGAGGAGACAGGAAATCCCATCTTCATCGATGTCTCTAAGGCCAGCCCGTCGGTACTTGGCAACCTCAATCTGCTCTCCCAGGTCTAGAACATTTTCCTTAAATTCTTCGGCCATCTTTGTTGCATCTTGACCTTTGAAAACCATGCAAGTTATTCACATCATTTTTGCTCCATCTATCCCCTCTGGGGATTGATACCTTGATTCCATTAATTCATCAAATTTCCCCAAAACATATTCTTCCGGTGTGCATGTGTCAGCGCTAAATGGATCAGCTCCGAAGACCTTCAAAACAAAAGACTTGTATAAATTGAAAGAATATCTGATTGCATTGACCTTATCACATAGGATCCCCACCAATTTCTTGATTACCCCCAATGTGAGGTCAAGTTTGGAGTGCTGGGTCTTCACAAAATCAAATGATTCTTCTCCTAAAATTCTAGACTCGGAGACAATGTCCTCTCTAAGGCTGATGAGTTCTTCTTACTCAACCTTCCATGCCTCATAATTCTTGACATCTCCCTCCCATATGGTGATGGTAGTTTCAGCCTAGTGTAGGACATGGTGGGCCACATATAGATCTAGGAGTGTGGTCACCAAGAAACGTCGGATGTTTCCCAACTGTAAGGCAACCCATTCATCAACCGCTTGGGCCTTTCTCTTCATCGCCCGTAATGAGTCTATATCATTTTGAGGAAGTGGTGCATCTGATGTAGAGGCCCTCAGGGGAATAACGCTAATGGGCCAAGCCATCATAGTCAGTAGTCCCATGAGGTTTGCATTTTTCTCCTTCTCTGCCTTGAACTTTTGGGCCTCTTTCTTGTAGCGAGCCTCCACTGCTTTGAATACTTCTTTCAACAGGTTCAATTCACCTTGTTTTCCTCTCTTCCCCAGCGACACCTCTGTGACATCATAATTTTCATCTTTAGCCATTTCCTCATCCACATCTGGGGAAGTTGTTTCGATTACTACGACTGTTTCTCCGCCCGACTCGGTCTGAAGAGTGTGGATCGTCTGGGCTTTCTTAGCCTTTGGCGGGTTTTGTGCTTGAGCCATCATCCTTTCCAAAGAAAGATGGGCTTTGGGTGTTGTTGGGGCCTTTATCTTTCAAGATTCCACCAACCACTGTGGCGGTAGGGGTGGCTTTGCAGCCAAAATTTTCCCATGTGATTTCTCCCCGGGATCTTGTTGTGCCCCTTCAACAGTATGAGCTTCTTCTGGCTCCTTCCCAGTATCTTTTGACTCACTGGTGATGTTTTCTCTGGTGATACGTGCATCTTTTTCCCCGCTGTCTATATCCTTGGCAATATTTGGATCCTCATTGGTTTCCCTGGGGTTCTCTTCTTCATCCTGTCGCTACTCTTCATCACCCTCTGTTGCTGGGATGTTTTCTTCTATTGGTACATCTTCTGGAAGCAGGGGAGGCAAAGGGCCAAGATTCAATGTTTGGGCCGTAGTAATTACCTCCCAAAATGTTACCTTTGGGAGTGGCATCTGGAACAAGGTAGTTGGGGTCATGGTTGTTCCCGTGGGTCCTATTTCCCCAACCAATGTCATTTGTTCATTTTGCATATGTTGGCCTGAAATTCCCATAACCTATATTTCTGGAATCCCAGAGGTATTCACCTATACCGGCCCCTTTTCTTCTTCCATTTGTGCTTCCTATTCCTGCGTAGGTTCCTGCTCTAGAGCTTCCTTCTACGCGATAGTTTCTTCATCTGACTGTACGAGGTCTCCCTGAAGATTTCCAAATTCATCAGTTCTAAATACATTGTCAAATTCTTCATGGGGGGGGAGGATTTTTTGGGATGTGGACGCACTCTGGTTCTTTCTTTGGCTTTGGGGAGTCAAAAGAAATGATTTGTACTTTTGGGATGTGCAACATCCCAACCTTCGGTTCGGTCCTTGGTTTTGGATTGAGCCTTTTATTTCACCTGGTAACCAAAGGAGGCCCCACATCCCTTCGGGCTGCCTACTCCTCTTCTGCCCCCATTCCTGTTGCTCTGATCATCAATGCTGCTAGTGAAGGGGAAGAGGGAGGACAGACAGGTCCGGTCATGAGCACCAGAGTGGCCAATCGTGTGATCAATTTATCCCTCATCTATTGGGAGGCTGCCAGTGTCTACTTTAGTTTCTCTTTTATGGGCATCTCATGCAGGGTTGGAGTTCCCATTATTCTCTTTCCTTTATCCTCTCCCTGTGAAGAGGTTCCAGCCCCGAAAGTTAGCTTCTGTATCATCGGGCCAACTCTGCGGGTGCTCCTGGGGCATACCCTCTTAAATTATTCATGGCTATGCTCAACCACATTGCGAGTGATGTCTTCAAAGGTAGGCCCCTCCCGTGCATTCCAATCTACCGATGGGAGGGCCACCTTATCAACTCCCCTTGCCTTGTATTTGGGATCTATTGTGGGCCCGGTGTCCAAGAAGTCATCCAGAAATTTTTGAAGCTTCAACCTTTCCATCATCCCTATGGTCATCTAGATGAAATGTCAGCTTCGAACTTCAACATCATCTTGGCAATCTTCCCATAAGTCCTCCATGTGAAATCGGTGGGGCTCTAATGCCCGGGGAAGTGCCAGTGCAATTTTTCCAAGTGGATCAAAGTTCTTCCGTGCTAGATAAAATTATGCCAAGTTTAGGCTCTTGAGTTCACTGTCTGCCTCCTTGGCTGCAGCCAGACTACACAAGTAATTCCCACAAGTGATTTGGAATGGAACATTCAACACCTTCTTTATAGTGTATAAGGCATGCAACTCCAACATTTGTGTGCAATATTCTAAGAGGATTATTTTGTTCCCACAATGTTTGGGCAACAAGTAAGTTTTCTCAGAGAAGCCGGTTATCTGAATGTAGGTATGTTGCTAGAATTGGATGTAGTAATGGCCATAAATTCTGACCATATCCATTGCCTCCTTGGAGAGGCGGTACCTGGCATCCCAGGTAGGTGTGTGTAGATTGTAGTAGACGAAGGCATTGTTCACCCGGCAGAAGCTGGGGAAACTAGCCTCCCATTGAATTTGTGGGAAATAATCCCAGGGAGCCTTTTGACATGGGCCGATCCCAAGTACACCTGATGTGAGAAGCCCATTGGTGATAGTTCATTGCTATGCTAAGGCCCAGGGAACATAAGAGTCCATATAGAATTTGTGGGTCCGGGCCACCTGAAGGAACTGAGAGTCTACATGATTATAAATGATGGTGGCCCAATCAAAGTATTGGTCGCCGGTGGAGATGCCAAGAAAAAAGTAGTACATCCACCCTGAAAACTCTTGGGCATGGGGTTTCTCAAAGATCTAGCATAGTGCTATAATCCCCATTTAGATACTCTCTTTGAACTCAGATCGGGGGATCTCTAATTTCATTCTTTTGGGGTCCTTCTTCGGGGTCTTAAGCCAATGGTTGTTCATATATTGCTGGGCCATGACCTCTAGCTATTGAAATTTCCCCAAAGCATCAGATTTGGTAACTATAGTTGGTTCATCAAACTGGGGAATCCCCAAACCTGCCTAAAAAGTTGCGGCATCAAGAGACACCATGGGGATGGGATATCCGGGCGGGACTGGGGCGGCGAGCATGACGGCCCGAACGAAGGAGTTGTAATGTGCCACAAGGGTGAGAATAAGCTCTAGGGCCTACAATGAGCATGGGAAACAAGGGGCCTTTAGGATCCTGAAATCCCCGACGTTGATCACCAATGGATCCCTGGACTGTTGTTGAATAAACATAATCTTAACCAGGGCTTGCATCTCTACCCACATTCTGACGCTAGTGTCGGTGATCAAATAGACTTGGGATTCAATCTTTGATCCCACAACAACATTGTCCTTTAGATATTTCATTATGAGGGGCAATTTCTCTAAGGCCCTCTCGATTTTGGATCTGATGGCTACCCTGTTGACCGCCATGGAGGGGAGCTCCAGACTCCCAGGTGGTGAAGATGTGGAAGCCTCAAACATAGTGAAGGTATGTTGTTTTGAAAACATGTAAGACAAGGCAAATTTTAGAATTCATAGATAAATAATACTCCAGCATCTAAAGATCTTACCACCAAGGCACATCCTTTGCCTAAAAAGTTAGTTTGGGTCTGAAATCTCGAAAAGGTATATATGTATAATGCAGACTTAGGAAATTAACCACTATCTGGGTTTGGGGGTTTCAACATACTTAATGCAAGTAAGATGTGGGTTAGATAAAGATAAAGGGCCCAGAGTCCGACAAACTAACCGTTGGAAGATGTGAGTGAAAAGTGTGTTGTCAGGCCCACGTGGGTGCCACATGGCTATGAAATAAATGGGGAGTTATGGTGACGGTGGTACCAACTATTCAAACATGTGAAAAGCAAAGGCCACTTGGATAGTCTTGAATGCATGTGTGGGACATAAATGAAACATGAAGGATGATTGATGGAGGAGAGAGAAAATTGCTTGGTTGAAACTAGCCGAGAGCTGAGCTTCAACCAAGCGGTGTTTCATCGAGAACAAGCTTGTAAACTTGGATGAAATACAGATGAAGCACGGTGAGCTCAGCATGATACCAGATAGATACATAGAATATACAACTAAGTACAACATGGCCAAAGGATATATACATGAAAAATAGAAGAGGGCTAAAGGCCAAGACATATATACACAAAGATATAGTATTCACAAAATGTACACACAAGCCCTTTGCAAACCTGCACAGCACCTACACAACTAACCCTAAGGAAAAAACACAACCTATACACTAATCTACAACTACATAGAGGGTGGACAACCCTCTAGCATAGCCAACCCACCAACGGGTGGGAAACCAAAACAAAAGACGCAAAAGGCGAGAACAAAAACCAAAATGAAGCAAAACCAGAACAGACAAAGTAGAACTAGAGAACCTACCTGGAAACCCGAGGAAGGGAAAGGAAAGAAAGGCATTGAGGACTACTCTATAATAGCTTCCACCTTTGAATGATCACCGACCAGCACCAAAAATTAATTCATAATTACCCACTAAGCTCAGAGTGATTCACACTTAATCGCACTTCGTATTGCCAAAGAATCACTCTGAAAACTCTAAGTGTTTTTAATCATGGTAACTGTAAAAGTGAGATGTAATTTCTATTTATACCCAAGGTGAAAAGCAAGTTACCCTTCTCTCTGCAAACCCTAAAACAGGTAGACTTCTAGTTTTTGGGCCCAAGGATTATGTACAACCATGCCCTCTTGTGAAAAGAAGACATCGTGGCAGAGAATCCCAGAGTTCGGGATCCGGCCTCTAGAAAGGAAACGGCCAACTCCGGGACCAGGTCCCAGAGACACGAGGGACAAAAACACAAAAAAAAACCAACACCATGGGAAAGAAAACCCGAAGAAGGAAACCAAAGAAGAAAAGGCAAAGAAGACAAGGCAAGAGCCAAAAGCAAAAAAAAAAACAAAGGGGGACCCAACATTTTGCACACAAAATGTAGGGATGGGTATGCAAGGCATAACATGAGTGAATAGCCTCTGTAGGTGGGGGGTGATAGGAACATTCTTTTTTAGAGGTTGGTCTCCTCCTTTCCTGGTAGATTGTGGTGCACCTGATGAAATCGATGGCACCACAGAAGTAGCTGCTGAAGTAGACTGCCTAGCTCCTAAAGTCGTTCCTCCAGAAGAACCTGTGCCAGAAGTTCTTTTCCATCGGGCCCTGGTCCATTCCACCTACTTGTTAGTTCTCTTGTTAATGCTCTCATGAGAAGATCCAATGAAGCAACCACTGGACTAGTTGGTGGAGAGGAAGAAATGGGCAAAATTTTGATCTGGTCGTAGGATGAAGGATGCATGTAGATTCTGTAATCTACAAGATCAGATACATCAATAGAATTTTAATACAATTTAATTTCATCTAAAGTTAAATGGGACAATAATTTCTCTCGTGTCTGATACTCATTAGAACACTTAGCCCAAAAAACTTCAATATCTGGGACATGTCTGTAGGCATATATGAGCTTTAAGTGATCTTTAACAAAACCCATAGGATCATATTGAGGCCTAAGAACCTCATAGTCAGGTATCTTGATCTTATCTTCAAAACTCATTACTAAATTCCGGGCATCAGATCTAGATGCATAGGATTATGGACTAACAACCACAGGGAAATAAATCCTGACGATCTTCTTCACAGTTGAACACAGAGTGTTCACTTCCAATATTTGTCAGCAAAGCTCCACTAAGACCACTTTATCTTCAGGATACTGGGGTAACCTCTTAGGAAATCTGGAGAAGGCTCATATCCGAAGATAAGAGAAACTCAGGAATTGGATGAAGGAGCAACCAAACTGACTAATTGCCGAGATGGCTTTTGATGAGAATATTCTTTCTAGGCAACCTTGAATTTCCCAACATATTCTCATTGTGAATGCATCATTCACAGCCGTGTATTCTTCAAAGCTCTGACGTAATTGTAAATTTGGGTAGAACTCAAATATTTTGGTGTTTTCATCAAAGTTCTGGATTGCTGGTAAGCCAGGCCATCGGTGCCGAGTCACCAGAGCATAGATCAAGTATGAAGACATATAGAACTCTTTGAATCCTTGATAGGAATTCAACCAGGATGATAGCTTCTCACACAGTATTTCTACCCAATCAATGAACATATATTCTGCGCAGACAGCTTGAACAAGGTAGAAGTTATGTTCGACAAAATCTAGGATTTCAGGTTTCCCATCCAATCTGGCTAACAGGGCCAAAATATCAACAATTTCCCTCTTTAGGGTTATTCCAAAGAGAGTCTTTGACATATTACTCTTCTTTGATCGAGGGTTCTGGAACTAGGTTTCCTGCATGTCTTCCCTCCTTAGAGTCTTCTTTTCATTGAACATAGACTCAGAAAGACTAAAGTCGATGTTGCAATACACGTCCTTTGCCAGAATTCTGAAGGCGGATTGAATTAGGGCTTTATCAATTGACAACAAAATAGACTAATCCAGGAAAAGGATTTTCTTTGCCACTGGGTCATATCTCTAAATACATTCTCTGACAAGCTCAGGAGCTTGGACTACCATTGGAAACCCTGTAGCTTCTACCAGACCCTTGTCTTTGAGCTTTTGATTAATGGGGTGAATTGGATGAGAATTCAATCTTCTATGCAAATCTCCAAGATCAAAGAATCTTAGAGATGTGTCAAAAACTTCTTTCAACTCACTCTTAATACCAATTAATCTATCATAACAAAAAGCCTTGATTGCCATTTACTATAAAAATAAGGACATAAGTGAAGACAAATGGCCTACTAAGAAAACATGGTGAGCTACAAATGATAGAGAATGCTGAAGAAATAGCCACCAAGATCTGAATGTTGGTGCCACACGAATGTCATTAAGGTGAGCTTAACGGGTGTAATGGTAGGATTAGCATTTAATTTTAGTATTCAACGACTATTTGAACTTCCTATTTCGACGAACATAACGACCTCAAAATCCAAACATTTAAATTTTATGTTCATTAGCCACTTACTAAAATGCATCCTTAGCCTTGCAGAAAAAGAACATACTTTCCTTCCAATGCTGAAATGCATAAGCAATAGACCATTTTGCCTTGTATGGGAAAATAACATAAGGGAATACTTTTCCTGTAAGCCTATTTCCTTTAATCTGGAAAAGTATTTCGACGGCTTCACCCTTTATCCTTTTCACACTTAAATGACTTCTTTTCCATCGAGAGCACTTAACCTCTTATAAGCTCTTTTTCACTTGTGTCGGGGTTGCACCTCTGAGACCAACTTTTCTAGATGTCGTATGATCATCATTACCCCTCTGCAACTTGATATCTCCGAGATTTGAAAAAAAAAATTTACGAACAAAAAGCTTTATGAATCATTTATGAAAATCACATGTTTACCTTTCGAAAAAACACATGATCACTACAGATCTGAGGGTTACTACTTCTCATTTAGAAGACGCTATGAATTCCCTTTTTCTGAAACACCTAAATCCCCTAAACACCGAAGGAAGCAAAAGTATTGAAAACCCGCCAGGCTCAAATAGGCAAAGAGGATAACTTTTTTGATAAGCACATTAGAGGAATGTTTCAGGATGAATGAGAAGTAAGTCACCAAAGAACAATTATACCCCCTAGGACCTAAAGACCCTAGACTAAAATTTGGAAACAATATTATATTGTACATATGTACTATATTCCTCCTTTTTTGATAATGAGGGAAAAGGTACTTACAACTTGTCAAAGATGTGAGAGTGTGAGCCTTTGATTTCCTCCATCGTCTTCTCCCATTTCTCCAAATTTTCAAGAGCCATGTGCTCAAGTGATATTCTCACATGCATATCATAAATATTGTCTACTACAGACATCTTTGGGGTTGAGATCAGATTTCTTGCATCTTTTATGTGTTGTTACAGAGTAGTGAGGTTTGGCAAAATGTGAGCCTATAGCTTGGTAACCTCATTTCTAAATTGTGTCTCTGCATCCCATATCTCTTGTCTCAATCTGTTTACCTGTATGATCTTGTCATGATGTAGTTTTATTGTATTTGCATTAGAGGTTAAACTTTGTGCACTAGCTGTCAGATCTGAATCTAGTTGGGACAACTTTTCACTATTTTCTTTTGTGAAATTTTCTAGTGTGCACAATTTCTAAACCAAGGTAACAACTTCAGCAATCATAGGTTCTAATTGACTTGCTAGTTTAGAGAGCTTTACCTTATTCTCTGCCACTTCTTGGCTGATCTTCTCAACCAATTTGTGTTGATATTTCATCTCTGCTTGTTCTTCCATTGCCTTTTCTGCATCTACATTTTGATTGGTGATGGTGTCGGTAAGAACTGTAATTTGCTCCATGACTGATATTTCATTCTCAACTTTTATATCAGGAACAAGTTGATGAAGTATGTCCCTGGCTTTATCAAGTGCTTGTGCCTCCCTATGTTCCTTTTTTCATTTTCTCTTGTATTTCTTTTCTCTGACATATCACTCCAAACTTTTGAAGTTCTTCAGTATCTAAAGTAGATACATCCCACTTGGGTATTTCAATTACCCCATCAAGTGCTACAGCCAAGATGTCTTTCTTTATGACTTTCTTCTTTTTTGTCTTTGGTTGGGAGATAGATTGGTGAAGTACCATTTGTAGTTATTGAGATTGGATTGATTTTGTAGGTGAGGGTTGAGAAGATGAAGCATCTTATTTCTTCTGTATAGAGTCCACCGATTGGTTTTGTAAAGATGTCTCTTCATTGGCCTTGGGTGTATCAACAGATTTATCTTCCTTTTCTTTCATGCTTTCATCTTGCTTAACTTCTTCACTCTTTTCTTTCTCTTCATCCTTTCTCAATGTTTCATCTATTTTAGTATCTTCTCCTTTGTCTTTTTCTATAGACACCTTTTTCTAAGTGTCAGTTGCATCCTTCATCTCTATTTCTCTATCTTTTTTAGTGTCCGATGCATCTTTATTTTCATCATTACCCGTGTCCTTGGGTATATCATCATCTTTTTTTGATGATTTCTCTTGACTTGAATCAACATCAATAGCATCTATCAATATGTTCATGTTGGTTGGTGTATTTACCTCTGCACTGTCAGTAAGTGTGTCATGTCCATCGGTATTACCTTTTGCAACAGTGATTTCTTCATATTTTTGCACTTCTTCTACAGGGTCTTTTCATGTAATGTCATTAATGACATTATCCAACCATGTTTCATCATTGATATCTTTAGTTATGTTACCTTTTATTTTCAATTCTTCTTTTGTAACCTTTTCTTCATTACTCAAGTCAATATGAATTGGACTTGGTGGTATTTGGCTTTCTTCACTCTGAGTTTTGTCAAGAGTAGTGTTGGGCCATACCTCATCTGCAACTTTAGTATTCTAGTTTCTGGTTGCATCATCCTCTTCTTTGTCCAATTCTACTGATGAATCATCCTGCACATCTTTAATGATGATGTTTTCTTTCTCTGGCTAGTTTCTTGAGTGGGCTTCTTGAGTATTTTGCACCACTTTTTAATGTTGTCTTGATCTAGCTCAATTAGCTTCCCCTTGAGAAATTTATATGCTCTCATTTTGTGTGAGAACTCCTTTTCATACTTCTTCATCATTTTATTTATTTCTTCCTTCTTTGAATCAGAAGGCATAAGAGTAACAAGTACTCTTTCTCTTATCTCTTTTTCTTGATGTAGTGTAAATGTCCATCTTGCAGACAATCTCGCTGATAGTTCCTTAGGAACGTCATATTCTGAGAATTGTAGTAGAACATAATGGTGTTTGCACATTTTAGCTAATATAGCTTCTTCAATTTTTTTTTGATCCTCTGGATCAAATATCAACCATTTCCTAATGTTAGGATCAGAAATAGATGCTGATTCTGAGATGTTCTTGCATATTTCATCAATTGTTTTTTGGAATCAAGGGTTCTTTCCATTTTTGCACATCTATGTCAGCTTCATCCATAGCTCAGTTTTCTAGATCTTCTCTAGTTCTTGTCAACTTCCTCCTTTTGGTCTATTTTTCTTTTGGTGAGACTGGTTTCCTCTTATAGGTTCTCACTTTTCCTTTCTTTAGTGGTGAAGGAGTTGTTTCCTTTGCAGTTTTGCTTCTTGTTCTTGAAGTGGCTATTGTTCTTGATCTCTTAGCTGGAGGAGGAGGTGGTGAATCTGACTGTGTACCCTCTGAGTCATTATTTTCTTTATCTTCACCGATAGGTGAATGGCCCTCAATTTTTTCCTCCTATACTTTTGTTTCCTCTTCACCTTCTTTAGTAACTGCAAATTTCTTTGTTAAAACCTTTACCATTTTTTTCTTCTTGTTTACAATTTTCTTGATAACAAGATCTATCTTGATTTTTGGTTTGGCCTCTTCATAAGTGCCAAATCTTGGTTGCTTGTTATCCACTGGTTCATTCAATAGTGCCTTGATGCACTTAGTAGCTTTTCCTATTTTGATCTCATAGTCTAATGGTGATAGCCAGGATTTCCTAGGTACTACTGGTTTGATATAAGTAAAAGCAATATCTACCATAAAACATATGTCCACTTTGTGTTCTTCTATCAAACTCTCAGGTATCCTTGTTCAATCTTGCATTTTTTCTTTAAATCCTTTGAAATACTCATTCGTTAGGTCATCAAAATCTATTCCTAATGACTCCATATGCTCACATATCTGTATGTTTACAGGTTTGCTTGTGTCCCATATTACTTTGCCTATGGAAGGAAATTATTCTTCAAAGTAAAAGAATATTCACATGATTAGAGAACCAAAATTACAAGTGTCTGTCTTTGAAGACCTTATGGTGTTCATGTTCTCCTCAAGTTGATTCAACAAAATCTCTGCAAGATCCATCTTCTTTCCCAGTTTTATGATCTTGTAGGTTGTGCTCGTGGCAATGCTTGCTATGCTATTCATTCTACTGGCCTAGAATATTTTGTATTTTACCACACATGCACCAAACTTGAGTTCCTCATCGGTGATAGTGCTGACCTTGAGACCTCTCTTCTTTGATTTTGCACCAGTTATCTTTTCCAATTCCTTCAAGGATGGGTGCTTATGAGCTTGTGGCTTGTCGGTTGTGGGATATCTAGTAACCACATGAATAACATCTTTTGTTATTCATTTTGGCTCATTAAGCCATAATGTGTTGTTATGCATTCTACTGAGAACTATCTGTATCCATTCAGTTTTAAAAACCCTAGGAAAGTGTAATGCATTCGTGAGACCTTTCACTTCCAGATGCTTGTGCTCTTCTTTCAAGTTTCTAGCTTCATCACATATGGATTTATAGGCATTGTCTAGGTCCAAATCTCCTAATTCTGAGATCTTGCAATGTATATAGGACCTTACGTCCTCTACCAGCAAAACCCTAGGTGGGATTCTGGAGAATGCTCCAAAATCATCAAGTTGTGATGCGATTTTTGGGTGCAACTTATATTTGGGTTCAACACAAGTGATGTTGCTGATAAGATTAATCATTCTCTTCTTATCCTCTTTCAATTCTTGAAGTAGATGCCATTGTTTTTAGAAATTTAGGGCTTTCCATAAATCAAACAGTGTGGTCGGTGAATGTAGGTACTTACTGAATCTCTGTGATCGCTCGTGAATCTGTTGAGTCAAGTTTGAATCTTGTTGAGGTCACACTACAATATGCTCTTCAATCACTCTGCTTAGCTCTGCTTTCTTGCTCAAAAATTACGGGTGCAAAATGATTTCTTTCGTTGTGCTTTTATAACTTTTGTGCCCTAAGTTGTCATTAATGCCCAACAACTCATTGGTATACAAAGACTGAGTTTGTCGGTTGAGGCATAAATAACATCTTTGGTGTAGGCGCAAAGTGTCGGGGTTGCTAGCAGCTTTGGTGAGTTCACTAATGATTGTCAGTAAAATGGTGACAAAAACTTATGTCGGCTCAAGGATCACCGATGTCCGTCAGTTCACACTTAGCGACTTGGCTTTTGTGTAATGACCGATAAATTTCAGTAAGTAATGTCAACTTTTTTGTGTGTTCACCGATGCTAATTTGTACCAATTAAGTTTTTCAATAGTGTTACAAGTAACAATATAGTGCATATTTAATAATGCTAATTTGTCTTTATGATCAATATGTAATGGAATTGATGCATAATATAACTTGTCATAATGCAATTCCATACTTACTTGTGCAACTTAGTTGGAAATGGTGATGCAACCAGTTCCATTGGATGGGGTGTCATCATTTGCATTGCTTGTTTCTGCACCTTTAGTGTTTGTAGCTTTTACCCACATCTTGTTTCTCATCTTCTTGATGTCATCAATGGTGTTTCCATTGGGATGAGTGTTTGTGTCTGTCAGTTGGTCTTTGCAATCTCTTACCACATGTCCAACCTTATGACAATGTAAATATGCCATTCCAGGATTAGTCTATCCTCTTGGTCTTCTAGTCCATTTTCTCATACAATTGGCAGAAATATGACCATACCTTCCACATGTTGTTATAGTCCCAAACATATGAGTTACTGATTCTTGTTGGTTTGTAGCCATTATCAGGCTCTTTTGGTGTCCATGCTTTCTTGTTCTTTTTCCAGCACTCCTAATGTGTATGTCCATTTATTTTGCAGGTAGGACAGTATTTGTCCATGTAGGTTTCCTTCTTTGGATTTGTTACCTTGGATTTGCATTCAAATGCCTTGTGTCCTTTCTTGTGACATTTATAACAATTACCAATGAAAGTATATTGTGATTGAGGAATACCTTTCATTTTGTTTCTGCAAATGTTTGAGGTGTGGCTTGGTTTTCCACTGTGATTGCAGGACAACTTCTTGGTTCTTGGAGTTGTATAAACATTCCTTTGATCTAATTTATTAGATCATTCTCCATTGTCGGTGTACCCTATTCCTATGTAGTTGTTGACTCTTCTTTGTCTGTCAAGAAAATCATCCATTCTTTTATTGCTATCTTCATCTTTCTTGATTAATTCATTGTGCTGATTTTGAATTGTGACTTCATGCTTTAGCTTCTCATTCTCTTCTCTTAGCTCACCGATGATCTGTATTCTTTCAATGAGTTTAGTATTTAATATGTTTGCCTCTTGAATCATAAGAATAATCTGGTTGGTAATCTCATGGTGATGATCAATAAGTCTTTGAATTTCTGACTCTTTTTTTTTGTAGCTTCTCTATAATTTTCCTCCTATCATCAATAGCCAATGTTCTTTCTGATTCAGCTTTTCTTGAATCATTCATGACATTAATCATTTTTACCGTCTGAGTCTCTTGACCGATTTGCAGCATTTTGATTTGCTCTATCAGATGTAGATTGACTTCTTATAGACTTGTGATTTCTTCTACTGATGTGTCTGATGCTTTGCTTGTTGATGATTCAGTTGTGTTGAAGTAATCTGGAATCTCCTCTTCTTGATAATATTTTTCATTAAGCCTAGTTTCCATAATCTTTCTTTCATCAAGAAAATTTCTCATGCTTACTCTCGCCTCTTTATACTGCTCATAGTAAATCTAAATTTGTAACTGCTCATTCTCAATAGTCTTGTCTAGTCTGTACTTTTCTATTGTGTTGATCTTTTCTCTTAAGTCTTTAATCTTTTCAAGAAAGAGACTGGGCTCTAATACCAATTTTTGGAATTATTGGAATGATGTAATGAGAGGGGAGGGGTGAATCAATACCTCTAAAACTTTTATGTGGTTGGCCCATTAACCTTTGTGTTATCAGATTTGTATATTCCTATCTATCTGTTCATATTTCTTTATGTATGTGAAATCATAATATAATTTCTTTGTATGTGTAAACATTCAAGAAACATACATGAAAATAAATAACACATAACACATGATATGATATCGCAGAAAACTCCTGTTAGGAAGTAAAAACTATGATGGGGATGTCACCCACAAAACTTCACTATCTGTAGATAAGAAGGGAGCCAGTAAAGGCTTACAATTTGATCACTTATGATGATCTACCCTATTAGGAGTATTAGAGTGGAGACCTATTAGGATCTACTTTGTTTGAATCTTTAGCAACACTGTTAAGTGTGCACTCTGTCAAGAGATTTATCAAAGAACTGTTAAGTCCACCTTCTACAAAATGATTTTAGATGTGATGCACTTGTTAGAATGCAAATACAATATAAATGTTGATATGATAGTATATGCAATCTCTAATTGCTGATAACAAATCTTGTAAAGCTTACAATGTATATGTAATCACCTTGAGTGATTTGAATAATACCTTGTCTTTTCTCGTCAGTAGCCTTGTCTGTGTTCTTGATAACTAATATAATCTATTTCTATACTTTGCATGAATTCACTTCTTTTTCTTGGATGCTCTCCTTGGCTAAAATCATTTTTCAACTCATTGCCTTTTACAAATGATTGAACATCTATATATATATATACTATTTTCTAGCTCTATTCTTGATTCACACTTTACAATTTAACTCTAGATCCAAGGTTTACAACTTGACCTTGATCTTTAGTTAGTTATGTTTTAGATCCGTTAGGATTCTTTAAAACATTTACATTATCCTAGCTTGACCATCAAGTAAAGTTTTAAAACAAATTAAAACTCTATAAATAGAATTACAATGTTTTATCTGATGTGGAAAGTCAGATCCACTTTTTGTGGGTTTTGTAACTGACTGTCGGTTCTGATGGTCAGGTTGCTCTGTCAGTCTGTCAATTTCCTTCATTCTTCTCTCTGTCGGTCTTCTACTCCGTTGATGTCCCTCTATTGAACTGTTCGTCGGGTTCCTTGCCTTTTCTTCTTTGTCGGCAAAGTTCACAAAACCATACCGTCGGTGATGTGATTTTGTATCCGTCGGCGATGTATCAAAAATTGTTTCGTCGGTGATGTCCTTTATGCTTTTTCATCGGTTGAACTCTTTTCAGTGTTCGTCGGGCAATTCTATACTTAGCATTTTCACGATAGACATTTTCATCTTGTTGGGTATGCTTTTTGTCCATCAATTATGCCTATACTGATGACCTCCATCATGTTTTTCACTTTAAGTATACTAATGGCAAAACTTAATGTCATCACAATCTTGTGTATAATTCAATATTTAAGTTTTTATAGTTTTTACAATTTTGCTGATTTTCTTATGCTCTTTATGTTCAATCAAGCTTAATAGTCCTATCTACATGATGCAACACATGATGGTTAAAATGTATAAAAATTACACTTCAAGTTTTCAAGGTTGTGAAATTTTAATTTAAGATCATTTGAATAAGCATACGACTGATTCACCTCCCCCCCCACCCTCTTAGTGGTATTGTACTCCAACATGATCATCATGCTATAATGATATAAGCGACCTAGATTTGATATTGTACTTGACATTATGCACCAAAGTATAAGGAACTATGATGACAATGTACCAAGTACATAATAGAAAAGGTCAAATGCAAACATATATGGAGATCCTAATACCGAATCATTCGCAGGTGATCCTATTTCAAATTCTCTTGTGCTTCTTCAACTTTCAAAAAAGGATACCCCATAACTAATATTATTTTGGATTTTTATCCTTTAGATTAACTTTAAAATTTAGAATATGAGGATAAGGTTGCTTTAGAGGTTCCCATTCTCCTTTATTATTGATTTGTATTTCCTATTTAGTTATATATTTTAATATTACTATGTTTTTCCTATACTTTTAATTAAGTTTTATTAGTATTAATAAAGTGAGTATTGTTATGAGTGGATGCAAGGTGTCAACATCTTCCATGAGAGTTAAACTTTCCATTTAGGCTATTGTGGTGATCTCTTCCCAATGGTCATTCTCCACCTCTCCTCTCTCTCATTTTCTATATATACACCCCAACTGGTCTTGGGTTCCATCTTATTGCATTGTAATTGCATTCTACACCTATTTTCTCTTGCATTCTCTTAATGCCACTTTTCTTCTTTAGATTTTAAAGTACTCTTTTGGAGGCTAACTCTATGTTGTTATTTTTATCTTGTATCATTTACATTCATGATTTTATTTCTATTAATTTGCACTATTTATCCTAGGTTATTCATCTTTTCATATTCTAACACTTTGGACTAAAATTTGGGTTATATATGGAGATTCTAATGCTCAATCATTCCCAGATGGCCTTGTTTAAAATTCTCTTGTGCCTTTTCGCTTTTCAAAAAGGACACCCTATGACTATGATACTATATGAGAATTTGATTCTTTGGAGTACTTTGAAATTTAGAAGATGGTGATGAGGTTTCTTTATAGGTTCCTAATTCTCCTTTAGATATACATGATGCATCTTCACCTTCATTGATTCCTTATGCAAAGGCATTGATTGAGACTTCCATCATTCTTATTTATCAAGACCATCTTTGCCTTTCAGATTTTGAGGACACATTTGAGAGATTAACTTTCCTATATAATTATATTCATTGCATTTATATTGTCAAACCATCATTTTATTTGGAGCTTGTTCAAAATTAGTTTCCACAGTCCTCATTTGTCACCTTCTTTGATTGATCATGTACCTAATTGGATTGTAGAATCATCATCTTAATTAGACAAGGAGACATGTGAGCAACTTTCAAAGACTACATCATTCTTATTCATGCTACAATCCTTCAATTCATATCTATAATGAGAAGAATTCTCGCATTTGTACTTGGTTTTTTTTCTTCCTGGGGGGAGACAAGTTGTTTGTAAACATTAGATCATGTTTTGTCTTCAAACACTTGCCATTTTTGTAAGAGATTATTCTTTGTGGGGATCTACATAGTCTCTTTCTTTTCCTCTTATTGAGGGGTATTTATTGTATCTTCATGATGGATGTATCTTTTGGGGGGTACTTATGAGACCTCCATACATCACTCATTCTATCACTTGCACAATATTTTCATTTGAATTATGTCTTTTGGAGAGGGGCTTTTCCCCAAATATTTTTTCTTCTTTTCTTCATTTGTGAGAGATCATTTTATATGGGTACTTAACATGACCTAGTAACTAGGACCCATTCTTTCATCTTGCACAATCTTCTCCAAGGTTTCACTTTTGGGGGTGAGGGTATTAGAGTGAATAATATTTTGTACCTTGTAATTATAAGCAATAATAGTCCACCAGCACAACTGAGGGGGTGGGGGGGTGGGGAATCAGTTGTGTGCTAAATTATTAAAATTTAATATTTATAAACCAATTACTCAATGAAAATATGAGCACATCAAAAGAAACACCATAACACAAGCAATCATTGTCGAGGAAACCTTGTTAAGGGAAAAAAAAAAAAACCCTGGTGGGAATTAGTACCCACAAATAATGCACTGAAAGTATTGTATCCATGTTAGGATATTTAGCCCTGTTAGGAGATGACTATTACATATAGTACACACTCCTTGTTAAAGGAAAGAACATGTTAGGAGTCAAGAGAAATAAGAGGCTCGCTGCCCAAATGAGAAGGTTAAATCTACCTTCTAGGATCACTATCCAAAGTATAGATATAGAAGTATACAATAACTAGTGAACTGACTAATAGAAACTTGCTTTGCCTAAATAGTTCTAATGAAGTTCAATACAATCACTATCTCTTCTCTGCATCCATCAAACTTCACAATCACAAGATCGTAGCTTCCACATTATACATTCACACTACCTCATCAATAAACAACTCTCCTTTATACAAGTTTACAATAAGCAATTAGATCGTCCATTTAGGACTTCTCCAATGCATAAATAATTACATAGACCCTTGCTAAGATACACATGATACCTTAAATAAGTAAACATAAATTAAAAAGCAACAATTATACTTCAAGATCCATAATCCATGCTCACCATCCTTTAAACATGTTATAGGGTAAAAGCACAATAAACTGTCACCCTTTTACAAAGGAAAAGGTTAACAACACCAAAACTGTAAAACTTTGAGGGCATAAAGTCACGTTTCGGTTAAGAATTTGAAGATGATGTAAAATGATGAAATGTGAGAAATAGGATGAATTTTATACCTATAATTTTTAAAAAAAAAATTGAACAAAAATTAATATGTTTTTTGAATTTTTTAGGTCTATTTTTCATTTCTTGAAAAATACTGCAAATCGGGGAGTTTACTTCCCGCCAAATCATTATAAGTAAAACATTATTTTTTCCTCCAATTTTAGAATATGTTTTAGATGACATGTATAGATAGTGTAGAAAAAAAAAGTGTTTTCGATCTATGGTTTGTCAGTTATAAGTATTCAAAGTCAAACTTACTTGAAATCAACGGTTTTTTTCTCCAGCCACCTTCCCCTCTCAAAACTATACCAAAAACCAAATAAATTACATATTATTGAAGATGAATCTCTTCTCTAGTGTTTTCTATGATTTAATTTTTTTTTTTTGAATTGATTTAGTATTTTTTTATATTTTTCGAATCAATGACTTCTCAAAGCTTTATATACCTACATGTAGTTTTTAGAAAATTTATTCAACATTTTGTAGTTAAAACAATATAAAATTTATATGTCAAGAATCGTTGTTCTGAGATCTAGAAAATGGTACTTTTTTTTTTTTAACAATTTCCATTTTGAGCATAGAATAGAATAGCAGAAGTGAAAAATTCTGGCTTTTTGTGTTTTTCGAGGTTTGGCTGCCAACATGGCATGCCACCTAGGTAGACTTAGCCGAGTTGGACTCGACCAGTCACACTCAACTGAGTCCTACTGGCCCTCACATTGGCTCGCATAGGAGCCTACTAGGCCATGTAGGTGTCATTCGGTGTTGCGTGGCGCCTACGTGGACTCGGTCATGTTAGACTCAGCCGAATCTGACTGGGCCATGTCTAACTGGGTCGAGTCTATCAAGTTAGCTTAAAAGGTGACAGTTTATTGTGCTTTTACCCTACATCATTATAGTCGGCCACAAATAGAGCTTCATAAGATTACACGCCTCATGAGATGATGTTACCAAGAACCAGCTAGTGACCCAAGAATCATATATAAAATTCTTTAACATCTGTTCTATCATGCCTCAAGCTCGCATATCATAACTCATGCTCGCATCTAGGTTATCTACAAAACTCAAAGACCAACATTGTCATAATCCTCTGTCACTTCTTTGTAACTATTTTATACCAAAACAATTGTAACTTATGCCAACAGTAATATCAATCCAAGCAACCTTAGATATAAAATCTCTTCTCAACCCCGTAGACAACTCTATGCTTGCATGCTCTAAAAGTTCATATAGTGTTTGTACACTTCTAATAGTCTTGCCTATACCAGCGATAACCAGTCTATCTGAGACTTCTAATGTATTCAACTAAAACATATGTTAACATCAATAAAAAAATATGAATGTCAACACCTCTAATAGAAACAATTCCAACAATCTCCTCCTTTGGTATTGATGACAACATATGTGAAAATACATCAACCCAGAAGTACTACTTTCTTAATATCCTCTTCATAGCTCCCCCTAAGATAGTAGGGATTTTTTATTATATCTCTCCCCCTTTGACATCAATGGAAAAGGGTGTCATAGCTCTTATCCTTCTCTGTCCTTCCTACCTCTTCAAGGTGTAGCTTTTTCAAATCTTCATGCTCAAACAAACCCAAATGTGTTATGTTATGTTCCTACGATCAATCCCTCTGAGGAGGGGATCCAAGCATCAAGTCCAGTGAATTATATAGATTTGATAGCTACTGGACTGATGCATTTTTGCATCTTTTAGTTCTCACAAGGAGGGGTTCTCACCCCAAGCATACCTCTAAGATACTCAAAGGAATCTTTTGACAAAGGTTTTGTGAATATATCTGCTATTTTCTCCTTTGTACCGATGTACTCTAATATGACTTCCTTTTCTGCAACCTTGTATCTCAAGAAGTGGTGTTTGATTGAAATGTGTTTGGTCTTTAAATACATAATAGGGTTCTTTGACATGTTCATTGTGCTTTTATGATCACAGTGTATAACCAATCCAATAAAAAACAATGAACTTACTTCTTTAATCTTGGATAGGAAATATATTTTCTTTGTATTAATCAAAAAAGTGAATACAATTGATTTTCATTTTACTTGCAGTCACCATCCATGCTATCTTCCTACAGCACCATCTTCCTTATTTTTCTTATCTATTCTTTTTTTATGTACATGGTCTATATATCCCTTTTATATAATACGAAGGGATGCAACTGTATGTGCTGAAATCCTACCTGTTGGGAGCACACTCAGACATGCAAACATTAGAGATAACAATCATTTATCTACACTAAACATGTCTAAGAAGCATAGTACAAAAAGCAACAAGTGATTCCATCACAACCTCTGATGAGCTGAACAAGGGCACCCAAGGCCTTGTTGATTTTCTCTTAGAGAATTGTGGGTGTGCTCTCCCAATACAATATCAAAATCCCACTAGATTAATGATGCGTGCTATATATTTGAAACTAAATGCAACTAAATGAAGAGCTCAAGAACAAGTATGAGAAACTTGTCTCAAGCCTTCATCAAATGTGAATGATGATCAATGTAAAGCTAGACTAGAATGATAGATTCAATAACTAAGCTAAGATGGTATGCAAGATTCAAAATAAACTAGATCCATTCTATGATTACCTAAGATGTGATTTCTAAATGAGCTAAAACAAGAACATAAAAATGAGCTAAAATTCAAAATCTAAACTAGCATGATAACAATGCATAAATGAGAGATGATTTTCTGTTGACAATGGCCTCTATTTATATATTTTTTTGAGGAGAGAGAGGGCTTGGATGAGGTGGAGCTCATGTGGCATCCATATTTGTGCCACATGAGGGACACATAAGCCATGCCAGAGGCCAAATTTTCTCACCCATGTGTGAGCAACTTGTGATGTGATGGGTCAAGGTGTACTTAAAGTAAACATGTGAAGGATCTTGTAAGATGTGTAAGAGTGTGTAAGAGTTTTAGACCAATGAAACACTTTTAGAAAGTGTAAGAAACTGTCATCAAGGTTGTAAGAAACCTTGTTGGAACCAAATTAGATTAAATTTGAAAAGTCAAATTTAGAAATTTTCTCATACATGTTTGAGCAAACAATTAGGACTAATATGTGTAGGAATCAAGAAATTAGCCTAATTACCCTTAGTTAATTAAATTAACCTTAGTTAATTAGTGAGTAGGTCTATTTGGTGAGAGTGATGTGAGGTAGGGTAGGATCTAGGTTCAAATTAGATTTAGATTAATTGTGGTTTAGTAGAATTAAGTCATGTGGAGGAAATGAGGGAAATGTATATAAATAAGATTTAATACATTAAAGGGGATGGTATTTAAATTAAATTTAAATATTAAAGAAGGTGAATCATATTTAATTAAATAAATTAATTAAATAGATAGAAGAATATAACAAATATAATTAATTAAAATTAACTATAATGTTATGGGAATATTAATTAAATTAATATAAGGATAATTTTGGACGTCTACAACAACAAGCTAAGGACCGTTACAAAATGTCTATTCTAAACTAAAACCCTATTTTAGGTAGTAATCACAATCTTTATACCTAATTCACAAAAAATTAACTACATTCAGTTCAATTATCCCAAGCATGACCAACACTTCATCATCAAGATCATAGTCAAACCAGCCATTGTCATCCATCTAGATTTCCCATGCAAGGTCGTGCAACTCGGCTTGATCGTGCTCCGCTTCTAACTCATACCTGTCACTCTCATATGCTACATAACTAGTCCTAAGTTCCCATGCTACTATCATTAGACTGTTAAGAAAATTTGACTGATCCTCCTCTATCCCTATCAGATCGGGTCGAATCACTTGATGTGGACTTTCATTCCAGGGATCAAAAACCATTGGTAAACCCATCCTCTAGCTTGAAATTTGAATATGTTTTACTTATGTTGGTATTTACCTACTTATAAAGACATTTCAAGGAGTTTACCACCTTCCAAAAATATGTCATTCCATTTCTTCATTAAATACAAGCATGATCAGCTGGCCTCACACATTCAAATATAATTTCTTTGCATCATACATTCCCTACGGAATGACAAACCTGTCTTGTCCATCCTTTTACTTAACGCCAACTTTTCATCATTTCGCAGTTTATTAAAATGTTCTCCGCAAAGCAACGAAAATTCATTTTTTTGCTTCCCCTGTTATTTCATTCGTGAAATAGCAAAATTTCACCATTTCTCTACAATGTTTTCTTCCCCTGAAAAATAGCAAATTTTCACCATTTCACAGTTGCCAACTGTGTGTGTATATTTGTGCACCTGTTATCTGCAACACAACACTTCAATAAGTCATTATGTTAGTGAAAAACAAGGGTTAATGAGCATATAAACCATAACATCGACTTATTTCTTTCTAACTAGGATGAGTGTAGAAAATAACATAAAAGCCTTCAGATTATGCTAAATACCAGTGACATAAACAACCTAGCTTGAAAGATTTGATTTAAAACCATCTATTATTCAATGAGCAATGCATATTAGTCTAAAAATGGACATTATAACAATGCATGGTAATAGAACTATGAGATGAAAATGAAGCTATCTAAATCTTATAATAAAAACAATGTATTTTCTAATATGAGATGAAGGATCTCTTGTGCTCCAAAATGCATACTATTTATAGAAGAATGAGAGAGAGAGGGCGGAGACAAGGTTCATTAATGAGTTGAGGGACTCATTAATGGTGGTGTAAGAGTCATTAATTCCTTGAGCATTAATGAGGCATGGAGGAGACATGGGCTTAAGGCATCTTCATTGATGAGGCATTAATGAAAGCCTTAAAGAAGCATGGGAAGGGTGTAAGAGGGTGGCTTGAGAAGGTGGACTTGAGGAAGGAATCTTGAGATTCCTTGACTTTCTCAAGTGGGTGGAGTTGTTAATCATT
>MU226763.1:1177955-1188802 GCA_018584345.1 Thuja plicata
ATGTATTTAAATAAAATACATTAGAATAGTGTTTAAACTATTGGGAAATGAAACTATTTAATTAATTTGAATTAAATAGTTAGAGGAATAGGAGGGAAATTAATATTAATATTTTTGGACGTCTACACCTACCATACTAGCAAAGATGCCCGCAGTGCAGAATGACTTATTCCTAAGATGTAAATGTAGACAAATCCCAAGCGAGGATAAGATAGCCATGTAGGAAAATGAAGTCAGCATATGAGCACAGGTAAAATTATGAAGGCCTAGTATCATTAGTGCATTGATAGATAGAGCACAGAACACAAGTGATGCCTGATTGCCAGGTTTTCACCACTTGGAAAGATCTTTTCTTTTCTTTTTGCTACCAAGATGCCTATTTTACCAGGTGCTCATCAAGGCACTTTTCTCTTTTTCAATTTTTTTTTTGCTATTTATGCTTTTTTGAATGTTTTTTTAGTATCAAGGTACCTATTTGCCAAGTTTTCACCAAGGATACCCTTTTCTTTAGGACTTTTTCCACTATTTTTGGATTTCTTTTGGATCAATTTTATGAATGTTTTTGGTATTTTATAATTTTTTTTTCTATACAGGCTTTTCTATCCAATCATCAAGCGTAGAACTGCTTCAAATGTAGAGTATTGATAGGATTTGGAAGAACGTCTCCTTTAGGTGTAGCCAGTTGATAAGCTCCAGTCCCAAAAGTAGCAGTGATAAAATATGGTCCCAGCCAGTTAGGTTCAAACTTTCCTTTATGTTCTCTATTAGGCTGGTTCTTAGGATTCTCCTTTAGGATGAGATCTCCTACCTCAATTTTTTGTGGTTTGACCTTCTTGTTGTAACCTTTGGACATACATGCTTGGTACACTTTGAGGTGATCAAATGCTTGTTGTCTACACTCATCTAGTAGGTCCAGAGAATTCACCCTATCTATACGATACTGCTCATCAGTAATCAAACCTTGTAAATATATCCACAAAGATGGGATTTTAACCTCAATAGGTAGTACTGCTTCAGCGCCATAGACTAGAGAAAATGGCATAGCTCTAGTTGGTGTTCTTATGCTTGTTCTGTAGGCCCATAGTGCCAGATTTAGTTGTAGATGCCAGTCTCTACCAGACTTTCTCACAGTTCAGTGTAGAATCTTGAGAATATTTTTGTTTGATGCCTCAGCCTATCTATTACCTTAAGGATAATAGATTGAGGAGCAATGTTGAGTGATATGGAACTATTCACAAAGGTCATCAATGTCTTGATTTTTAAATTGGCCCCCATTGTCTATTACAATTGAAGAGGGTATCCCATATCTACAAAAAATGTAGTTCAGAATGAACATAGCCACCTGTTTTCCAGTGGCTTTGATTAGTGGCATGGCCTCGACCCACTTTGTGAAATACTCAGTGGCTGTAATGATGAACTTGTGTCCATTTGAAGAGTTGGGATATATTTTTCCAACCAAGTCAAAGGCCCATTGCTGAAATGGCCAATGTGTTATAAAAGGTATAAGTTCTCTGGCAAGACCATGGATAAGATTTCCATGTGTCTGGCATTTAAGACATGCTTTTGAAAACTGAATAGCATCTTTCTCCATCGTAGGCTAGTAATAGCCTACTCTAACCAGTTTCTTTGCTAATGAAAAATTATTCGAGTGTGATCCACATACACCTTCGTGGACTTCTTTAAATGCTAGATCAGACTTTTCAAGTTCTAAACACCGAGGAAGTGTACAGTCAAGACCGCGTTGATATAGGTTATTAGTTATGAGGACCTAATGCAATGTTGTCCTAATCAGGGATCTTTTCTCATTTCTGGATAGTTTGGTCAGAAAGGTAAGCAATGATATTGGCATACTGAGATTGGTCTGGGGTATTGAAAGCACATATTACCTGGTATTCAGGGGTATCAAGATAGTTCTTCCACCAAGAAGTCATAGAGGAATTGATGTTCTTCTAGTTGTAACATGGATGCCAAGGTAGTCATAGCATCTGCAGCTTTGTTCTCTGATCTTGGTATCTGCTAGAAGGTGACGAGGACAAAGTACTTCTTCAGGTCATCAACTAGTTTCTTGTAGGGCATCAACTTCTCATCTTTCATTTGATACTCCCCATTTAATTGATTGATAATTAGTTGGGAGTCACCATATATGTGTAACTCTATGATCTTCTATTCCATAGCAAGCTTAAGACCGTTGAACAATGCTTCATATTATGAAATATTATTGGTGCATGGAAACATCAATTTGTAAGATTTGGGAATCCTGTAACCTTGAGGAGTTAGGAATAGGACCCCAGCTCCAGAGCCTTGTTGAGTGAATGAACTGTCAAAGCACATCTTCCATGGATATTCAGTTAGATGCATGATTGTCTCATTACGGACTTCAATTGCTAAAGGTTCATCATCCTGGAGTGGTGAATCAGCCAATTGATCTGCAAGGACCTGTCCTTTGATAGCTCTCCATTCTACATATTCAATATCAAACTCACTTAGAATCAGGACCCATTTTGCCAAATGTCCTATTAGTGTTGTTCTGTTCAAGAGGTACTTTAGAGGATCAATCTTAGCAATGAGCTTCACTATATGAGAGAGCATGTAGTGTCTTAATTTTTTTGATGCGAAGACGACTGCTAAGCATGCTTTTTCAATAATGCTATAATTGAGCTCATAAGTGACTAGTGTTCTACTAATGTAGTAGATAGCTCTTTATTTCTTGGTTTCATCCTCTTGTGCCAGAAATACTCCTAGGGATGTAGTTGTAGCTGAAATCATGTATAGGAGTAGGGGCTTTCCATGAATAGGTGCCATAAGAATAGGAGGAGTAGCCAAGTATCCTTTCAATTCTCTGAAGTTTGCTTCGTAGTGTTCATCCCATTTGAAGGTAACCCCTTTATGTAGTAACTTAGTAAAGGGTTAGGCCCTATCTGCAAGTTGGGACATGAATCTCCTGATGGACTGGAGTCTTCCTTGTAGCGTCCTCATTTGACTGATGTTACATGGAGGAGCCATCTCTAGTATAGCTTTAACTTTAGCAGGGTCTACCTCAATTCCCTTTGCTGAAACAATGAATCCTAGGAGCTTTCCTGATTAGACCCCAAAGGCACATTTCTTCGGACTAAGCCAGAGTTGCAACTGTTCCATTCAATCCAATATCTTTCTCAGGTCAGCAATGTGAGTACCTCTTTCTTTGGATTTAGCCAATGTGTCATCCATGTAGTCCTCCATGTTCTTGTGCATCATGTCATGTAATATCATTATCATAGCTCTTTGATATGTTGCGCTGGCATTATTTAACCCGAAAGGCATGACATTCCTGCAAAAGGTGCCCTATGTGCATGTAAATGCAGTTTTCTCTTGATCTTTAGGGGAAATTTTGATTTGATTATAGCCCAAGAATCCATCCATTAATGAATACATCTGGTAGCCTGTTGTTAGGTCTATGATCATGTCAATGTTAGGTAGAGGGAAGTCTTCCTTCAGACATGCTTTGTTCAAGTCTCTGAATTCCGTACAAATCCTAATAGATTTATCAGATTTAGACACGGGGATGACATTGCAGATCCATTATGCATAGGAAATGACTCGAATAAATCCAGCTTTCAACAACTTTTCTAGCTCTACTTTTACCAATAATGCAACATGAGGATGCATTTTTCTAAGTCTTTGTTTTACGAGCTTGATCCCGGGAGCTATAGATAAGTGGTGCATGATTAGATTAGGATCTAGCCCTTGCATATCCATATAAGACCATGCAAATTTAATCTTCTTCTCTTTCAAGAACTCTATGAACTGTGTCTTCTCTTCTTCTAATAAAGATTGTGCAAGGTGGACTATTTGAGGAGTTTCAACAGTGCCCAAGTTTACTGACTGTGTTGGTTCAATCAGTACTGAAGACCTTTCCTGAAAGTGTTTGGGGAGGATATCAAGAGTCTCATCCTTTGGTGCCTCTGAGAGGTTTTCACCATTGGATATGTCTTTTTTCTTTACTATTTTTGGATATGATACCGCCACAGAGTGGTTTGCACCATCAGTCCGCTTTTTCTTTTTATTTTTCAGTTTTGACTAAGAAACCTGATATCCTCATGTGACATGTTCTCACTCCTTGCATTGGTGGAAGAAGGGTAAGGTTCACAAGCATTGAGATAACAAGCTAGGGAGTGGTCATTAGGAAAGTTGAGGATAGGAGTAGGATCTGTTTCACTCCAATCAATTATGTCTGGAAGTACCAATGTTAGGGAGTCAAATTCTGGAAAGGACAGCATCGTGTTAGCATCAAGACCATTAACCGACATGACACAATCTATTAGGTTAATTTAGATCAATAAGAGTGAGATCATCGTTAAAATGGTCATTTCTAGTCATATGCAGACCAAACTCTAGTGACTCATCAGTGGAAATCTCATCATCATCTCTCTGTAAAAGGAGGCTTCTTGCTTGCAGCCTATGAAATTCGTCTAGACTTATGTATTCAGCAGTTTCTCCATCAATGATCAGGGGAAGGAACTCTTCTTCTACTTTAGGATTATCAGTGTCATTGGGAGGAGTGTCAGACTATTTACAAGGAGCTGAGGGTGCTGCAAACATGTGAATTATATCTATTCCAATATCTTCAGTGGCAATAGATAGCTCTTCCCATTCATAGTCATGAGAGTCCGTTATTTCATCATTAGATCTATTTAAGTATTCAGCAATGGTTATCTGATGTACCCGATTAGCTACCTGTAGATCAAAGTGAGGTAGATCAAGGACATGTAAAATTGTGACCAATTGCCCCCAGTTAGGATGTAAATCCTATTGTCGGGGTTTCTCTTGAGTAATTGTTGCTATGGTGTCTCCTACCTCTTGAATGGGAGGTTGTGCTAGTAAAGGGGTGTGAAGATCTTGTGGTACCTCAAAGTTGGGCATGTAGAATTCTCCTTGGTAGTTGGGGTCCTGTGTACCAACATGTAATAATCTTTTGTAGGACCACTGCTCTATTTCATCTGTTTCATCACTCCCTTTATCTGAGTGTGGACTCTCTTTTGAAGCGGGTTTATCAGTTTTAGTATTAAAACCCAGTCCTATTTTATCTATGGTATTCCAAAACTCCATGGGTATAGCTTCAATATGCTCTCATCCTGTGTCATTTAGAGGTCATTTTCCTTTGTAACCCATTTGTGTGAGGAAATCATATCCATTTCCATACTATTCTGGGGATATCTTCACATGTTTGACTTTAGATTCCACCGATTCTCTTTTGTAAAGCCAGTCCAAGACTGCCTATTCTTCTATTTTATTTGAAGATGTGGATGCCTTTACCATGCCAATTACTTTGTGTACTTCTAGCTCCTTGGAAGATGTAGGTGTGAATGTCAAGGAAGGTTTTCCATAGGATCTTGGTGACACCGGAAGTTTTGTCAATGAGGGAGTTAGGTCCAGCTTGTACTCTCCCATACCTCTTTCTTGAAGTTTCCAGGTTTTGCTAAAAATCTTCACAACCATAACCTTGGTAGTTTTAGGAGCCATGGCATCCATAGCCTCTTTGTTGTGTGGGATCATGATACCTACTTTGATATTGTTGCAAGTGTAGTTAGCATCTGTAGGAATCGTCACTTCCACCCCATTATGTGGGAACTTTATGCACTGGTGGTAAGTTGACGGTACAACTTGCATTTCATGAATCCATGGTCTCCCTAATAGGATATTGTATGCCAATGGTAGATCTAGAACTTGACATATGACATTCCTCTCAATCAGTCTGATTCTGATAGGTAGAACAATAAGATCTCTGGAGGATATTTCTTCCTCATCATAAGCTTTGATGGTGATCTTGCTTCTAGAGTCAATTGTTTGTTCTGAGAGACCCAGTCTCTTTATTAGATCTAGTGTATAGATATTCAATCCTGCACCTCCATCTATCAACACATGTCTAACATGGGATTTATGAATAAGGAATTCAATATGGAGGGGTTGATTATGTGGATGGGTCAATGATTTTTCATCCTCTTCAGAAAAGGAGAGGTAGTGTGGCGCTGAAATGTGATTGACCATTGCTTGGAATTTGTCTATATCAATATCCTTTGGGATGTTAGCAGCTTGTAGAGCTTGTTCTAGGATTTCCCTATGTACTATGGATATCTTGAGTAACTCAAAAATGGAAATTTTGGTAGAGGTTCATTGAAATTGGTCTACCAAGTCATATTTTTCTCCAGGAATAGTAACCATGTGTTTTGATGTTGGTTTATGAATAGTTACAATAGGAACCTTGGATGTTGATGTCAGTTTTGGAGGTCCTTTGATTGTAACCTATGCTAGGCTTTGTGTTGCGGCATTTGAGTGGAATGAGACACCTTTGATTGTGACCACATTGATGGATTCAGTTTTAATGTCAAGCATATTGATCACATTGTCATTTTTAGAATAGGTGTAGTTTACCTCATTACTCTTCCCTTTATATGTTTCTCCTTGATCATAATTAGGAAAGGGTTTGTTGAATGTTGTATGATCCTCATTGGTAATGTGTCCATCTACTTTGATCCTACCTCCTTTAATGAGGTCTTGGATGACATGTTTAAGCTTGAGGCAGCTATTAGTCTTGTGTCCCTTGTTTTTGTGGAAGACACAATAAGAATTATCATCCCACCACCTGGGTTTGACCATTGGTTTCCACGGTTTGGAATCTAGGATAGTTAGAACTTTGTTATCCAATAGTGTTTTTAGAATAGTCTCAAGAGGCTCTCCCAAACGAGTGAAAGTTCTTTGGGGTTTTGAAGTCCATGTCCATCCCTTGCTATTATCATTGTTTTCTTTGGGTACGGGAGTTGTTACCTTAGCATCCTTTCTTGCTTGCATGCCATTGGTTAGATTGAATACCTCAGGTTTAGGATTAATGTTAGAGGCATCAACCACTCTGTCATTAACAACATTTTTGTTTTGTTTCCACGATTTAGGCTTGGAGTTGGAGTTGTTGGTCTTGTTTTCATTTTGAAGGGTGATCTCTCCCCTTTTGACCATGAATTCCTCAATACGGAGGGCATTTTTAATCATTATGTCAAAGCTTGGAGAGTCCTACATTTGTGAAGCGTAGTTCAATTTAGGCACTAGATTATTAACAAATATCTCCATCTTCTTTGTTTTGGGAATGGCCCTTGAATATTGTGCAAAAATATTCCTCCATCTTTGTAGGAAGTGTGTAAATGATTCTCGAGTTTTTTGTTTGGTATTAGATAGGTCCATCATAGTTACATCATGTTGGATGTTGTAGAAGTTATGTTGGATGAATCGTTGGATCAACTCCTTGAATGTCTTGACCTTAGGGTTCAGTTTTGAGAACCACTCCATGGCATTACCTCCTAGACTTCCTAGAAACAGTCGCATGAGGTATGTAGGTTCGTGCATGTATTCTATGCTTAGAGAACAAAATTCCCTCACATGGTCGTGTGGGTCAGTTTCTCCTGTGTACTTGTCATACTTTGGCCTTGCCACATTAGGAGGAAATGGGACCATAGTGATACTCTTGTAGAAAGGAAATGGACAAATGGCATCCAAAGAGTATTTTGTTTTGGGTTTCTCCTTCTTTTGTTTGAGGTTTGTGAGCTCCGTTTGCATCAAATTGAGTTGTTTGGTGAGAATAGATATAGGGTTTGGTACCTCCTTTTCCTTGAGTTTTTCCACATCATAGTCCTTGGGTAATTTGACACTGGTGGACACTAGATGGAGGAAGTACTTTTCTTTATCTTCATCAATCATCCTTTCCATTATCTGGTGGAACCTCTTTCTTTGTTTGAGTTTTTCATATTCTTATTTAGTGATTTCATCCTCAATGCCAGATTCAAATAAAGGTCGTTTGAACTTGGGTTCTTCTTCTTCATCAGTATCTTTGGGTTTTTGGTGTTTTCCATCGTTATACTCCTCAAAGGCCTCACTCCATCTGTGAGTGTCACTATCCATTTGTGGGGAGTCTAGATCGAGAAGGGAACTACGAGAAGTTTCTCCTTGAAAGTGTGGTGTTTTAGGAGGCACTTTCAATCCTTTAGACATGTACTTGTTGCATCTTGTGTTAAATATGAAGTTGTTTCTCAACTTTGTCAACATTTCCCAATAGTGCAAGTGAGAGTTTTAAATCGTTCAAGTGGGCATGTTTAGGTAAAATTAACTGTTTGTTGTTGGTGGATGTAAATGATTCCAGTGATAGAGGGTTAGAATGGCCTAATAGTGAGCTGGGAACCAATTTGTTGGTAGAAAGCGGGTAGACCACATGTATTGAACTGATCGTGAAAGACTGACTAAGCATGCAAGGTAGGCATTTTGAAAAAGTTTTGAAACTACAACAGGGAGACCAAAAAAGACAATAGGAACCAGCTAAAGAGCCAAAAGGGTATCCTAATCAATTGAGACTTTCTAAGAAAAATGTCTACAATTACCCTCTGTCCTGGATGCTAGCCCCCAGATGCGAGCATCTGATGACACCAGATGTGAGCCTAGAATCTAGATGCAATTATGTGCTGACCAAATGCGAGCCAGAATACCAAATGTGATCCTAAATACAGCATGCAATTTGGGAAATTTAGGATGCGATCTTATGATGTCTTTGTGAATTTTGGTCAGTTCTGAAAAGTTCATTTTCAAAGTGTGTGAAGTTGCTTGTTTCTAGATTGTGTTAAGAGGTGTCATAATGCATGAAAAACACTTGTACTCTAGGTTTTGAAATTTGTTGATTGTTTTGAGGAGCTTATCTTTTTAATGATCTTTTGAACACATTAAGCAGCATTGCATTATTAGGGAGGTGAAATAGACACACATCTTGCTCCTATTCTCTAGGTGGAGGATGAAAATATTTGCTCGTTGACTCAGGTACACACTCAAATGCTAATCATAATATAGCCATCACCAAGCATGCAATGGCTCCAGTCATGATGTTGTATTAGTCAACTCCAAATGCAAGTGAGGGCACAATATGATGAGTGTCTTGGGGCAATTACTTTTTGCCTTGCACAAAGATTATCACCCTTTCAGGGATGAATCAGGAATTCTTTCAGTTGAATTTTTTGTAGATTATTGGGCAATCCGTTTGAAACCATCCCCCATAGAATTGTACAAGGAAAAATTTAGGTGTATTGCCCTATGAGTACCTGAATATATGTAGTCTCATAAGAAAGATTCAAGAGGCTCTGCTCTACATATACCCAAATATGTTCAAGGAATGATGTCAAAATTCCATGAACAAAATTGGCTCCATCTTTCGAGGCTTTAGCCTATGAGGAAGGAACTATTTATAGTGAGTTGGAAGGGTTGGCATAAAACTTGTCCTCACTTGGGTTGTTCCTGGGAGATTTTTTCCTCAACTGGCAGGCCCTCTACTGTTTAAATATATGTATCAAGGATTGGCAAGCTTTGGATGTCTAGGTTTCTGATTCTTCTGAAGAAGAAGAGAATACTCTCCTAATCTAAACCGTTTTCTCCCAAAATAGAATCAAACAAAGTGGTTCTTTCCCTCAAGCAATGTTGTGCCTGATTTAGATGTTCCTATTTTAATGAAAACAAGATTGCTTGAAAAAGAGATTTGCCTTGTTCAATTAACCACAATGTTTAGTGAGTTTTGCTTGTCCAATTACTGATCCAAATTGAATTAAATGATTGAACTTGTTCTTTGATCCCATAGATTTAATGCTTTGATTGTCCAATTTCTGATTTCCAAAAGAAATTATATGATGTAGTTGTTCATTGAACCACAAGATTTTAGTGATTTGTGTTGTCCATTTACTAATCCCAAATGAAATTAAACTATGAGATTGCTTGTTCATTTACCTCCAAATTCCATTCAACCCATAAACTGATGTGTGAGTTTCTAATTTTCCTTCAAAGGAAAAGAGCATAATCCTCTAGTCAGTTTAGTGATAGATTGGAAAATGTTTCTTAGTTTCAAAGCAAGTAAACAGAGGTCAAGATGGGGGTTGGGCAACCTGAAAAACCAAGTTAGTATCTGTTTATTTCAACCCCCACAAAAACCTTCAAGAACAACCTGCAAACACTTGTTAGGCTGCAAGATACCAAAAACACAACTTGTCAAAATGTTAGAGTTAGGAAAACGAAGTGTGCAAACTTTCTAACCAGATGTGAGTCTAAAAAATCACTGAATGTGATACAGTATATTGTATGTGAGTTTTCTTACCAAATGCAACAGTATGCTCCCCAGATACGAGCCTGAATTGAAAACAATATAGGAAATCTCGGATGCGAGCCTCATTTACTGCGGTGCGATGGTGTATTCTGGATGTGATCCAGAAGGGTAAAAACTAAGCCTGTAACAGAATTCTGGGCATGCAAATTAGTGAAAAGTGATAGAAAATGAGGCCAATTTGGAAATTGATCCCCACGATGGGTGCCAAAAATGTGTGTGTATATTTGTGCACCTATTATCTGCAACACAACACTTCAATAAGTTATTATGTTAGTGAAAAACTAGGGTTAATGAGAATATAAACTATAACATCGACTTATTTATTTCTAACTAGGATGAGTGTAGAAAATAACATAAAATCCCTTAGATTATGCTAAATACCAGTGACATAAACAACCTAGCATGAAATATTTGATTTAAAACAAGCTATTATTCAATGAGCAATGCATATTAGTCTAAAAATGGAAATTATAACAATGCATGGTAATGGAACTATGAGATGAAAATGAAGCTATCTAAATCTTAGCATCATAAAAATGTATTTTCTAATATGAGATGAAGGCTCTCTTGTGCTCCAAAATGCATACTATTTATAGAAGAATGAGAGAGAGAGAGAGAGGGGAGACAAGGTTCATTAATGAGTTGAGGGACTCATTAATGGTGGTGTAAGAGCCATTAATGCCTTGAGCATTAA
>MU226763.1:1189822-1209170 GCA_018584345.1 Thuja plicata
TCCAGGTATAACTAGCTCAAAGTCTACATATTATCAGCCACTTAAACTACTGAAAAACAAAATCTTTTATGCTAGTCTAAATTCTATCCCCCTCTATTCTATTCTAACCCCCTTTTAGAGTTTTAAGATCCAGCTTATATAGTTCAGCAGTCTGAGAAAGCCTCCAGAAAAACCCAGCTTCTCAGACACAAACATAGAAAGAAACAATTACCAGTTATAACAGAGTTCTCAAAATAATGTTTTAACATCAAGATAATTTAAGAAAAATAAAACTGAATCGAGTTCAGTTTTCTTTGGTATCTTCTAACATGGCCATCTTCACCATCTTCCACGATCGAAAGACATGAAGCAGTTCCTGTGTAGGTGGGGCATGCAGATTCTTTAGTGCGGCTAACTCGGCGTGCATCGCATTATTTTCCCATCGCATTTTTTGGATTTTTTCAGCTTGTTTCGGCATTTTTCCTCAGTTCAAGATTAACATAGCTTTGATGTTGGCAGTTCTGGTGAGGACGTGAACTATTGGCGCCTCATTTTCTTTGAAGGCATTCATTACATCAACAAAAGACTTAACCATCGCATCAACATCCTGATTTCCATCATCAAATTGTAAGATGCCCGAGGGGTTCACTACTTTTATATCCTTCAAGGTATCAGAGTGAATTTCTTGTACTTCTTTTTCCATAGATTTCATCTGAGAAATAGCCACTTCAAACAATGCGTTCTTCCAGCCAAAGTTTTTCTTTAAGACGAACAGCATACAAGGATCAACCAATTTCATGGGATTTTCAGTTAAAAACTGCTCTACTCTATAATCCTCAATCTCTTGTACTCGCATCACAATGTCTACACATTTTTCTCCTTCATTTTCCCATGTTGGGATTAAGGTTTGAATTTCCTCTAAGAGTGTTTTGCCATCCGTACGGGTGCTCATGAACTCCCGTATGAAGATGCTCCCTTCTGCTATTATACCATCAATCCATGCCTTGATTGTTTCTATCCAAGTTCTTCCTTGTTGTACCTGTTTGACCAATTTTTGGTTCTCCACCGAGTTGGGGTCAAATCCTTGGGAGGCCTGTGCCATAGGTAGTACACCATCTTCAGCCAGTGATGAGAGAAATTGTGCCATTGTTGAAACTATTTGCTTTAATTTGTGCTTCTCCCTACCATCTTTTCATGACTGCCCCAACATATGGTCAGCAGAAAATTTGAAGATGTGATCACGAGAATCCCTGTTGAGAACTCCCAATTCCATTTTTTTTATTTCATAATCTTCAGGTTCAGGATCCTACACTTCTTCCATAGGCTTTAGTGTGGCAATTTCAGTGATAATATTCCCTATTGACGGATCTATAGTCAACCTTGCATCACTTTTCATTCTCTTAGCGTTTGGGGTGCAGGCAGCATACCTTGTGACAATTTCTTTGACTGGAAAAGCGAGTGGTTTGAAAATTTTTCTCTTACTAATAGATTCAGGGAGCCATGGTGGAATCAAACTAGGCATAATTCAATTATCAGGAGTTTTTACCGGTGTGTTTGCAACCTGGGATAGCTCCTGACTCTGCGTGAGAACCTCTTGAACCTTCTCTTGATGATCCAGGGTGAATGAGAGGTCTTCTTCGTTGATCTCAACATCAACATCTAAATAGTCAGTTTCTCTTGAAGCCGTCTGGTTCTTCTTTTCTGATCTCATCCTTGCCCTCGATCTTGGTGCTGTAGGATGTTTTACTGAAGTTGTTTTCTCCTTAAATGATGTTATTTCACCTGCAGTTGTTAACAAGGGAGAAACATTAGCATTAACTTGCTTAACATTTTCAATAGGCGATTCTATAACAAGGCATGTGTCGGTAGGGAGTTGAACTCCTTTCTTCTTTGCTGTAATCCAACTCTCAGTCACTTCTAAAATACGGCGGGCTCTGAGCTTAATATCGTTGGATTCTCTCCTGCCCCAATCGATAATTGGGACACTTTCTATTTCTGAATAGGTGGCGGATGGGCATAGAATCTCTGCACTGTCCACTTCCACACCTCTTATATTGAGTGAGTCTGGTTCGATCCCGCTCCCAGACCATTTTCTCATTACTGGGATTTTCCCATAAATCTTCAAGATGATAACTTGGGGAGGGGCATTTGCTCAGCCCTAGAGTCTTCCTGGCAAAACCCTTACTGTCAAACCCTGTCCTTGATTCATAAAAGGTCATGTGGAAATTCAGCAAATTACTCCCAATAATGGATGCATCCAACATACTATTGCTGACCAAATTCCCTAACTTTACCGGGAACAAAGAATTACACTTGTCTTCAGGGAGAGCACTTTTAATAACAACAAATAACTGTCTGCAAACCCCTGCTAGTAAAAAACAATCAAAATCATACCGAGGAAACTTCAGGGGTTCCTCTTCAAATCCACCTACCCGAATATATGTGAAGCGAGGAAATTGAATGTAGAAACTACCAAATATCTGGACCAATTTCTGAGCATTCTTTGAAATTCTCTGGTTCGGCTTGCCTGCAAGTTCTTGTCGTAGTCTCCCCCAAAACACATCATGTACTTTCCTATAGTCTTCTAAAACTTTATCTTTTCTTCACAAGGGGCAATATTCATAAATGAACAAACTTTCGCTCCAAGGAATTTTCTGAATAGGGGATAAGTTTTGAGTGCAGGCCAAGCAATACATTAAGTATGAGGACATATATAATTCTTCTTTGGTCATTTGAGTTTGTTTGAGTTGATCCCTAAGGGATATAGCTATGATCTCGGCCCAGTCTATGTGCTGACTTCCCTCTAGAACAATTTCCACAAAATAGAACATCCATTCTTCAAAGTACAAAGCTTGTCCTGAACCCTTTAAACGGTGTAGAAGGACAAGAATATCATGTACCAGAGGGTTCATGTGATCTTTAGTATGGGACTTTGGTAGCCGCAACCCGCCTTTGTAGTTGGTTTTGGTCCATTTTCTCTCTATATGGCTTCTGTTCTTATCAATACTTTCTCTAAATTGAGCCAAAGACTGGGTAGGGGTGAAGTTAACTAGACCCTCATCAGGTATCTTAAAAACTACTGCAATGGTTCCATGATTTATTGGCATTAGGGTTTGACCTTCTGTGTTTAAAATACACTTTGATTTGACATCATATCGGTTAATGCACTCCTATATTAACTCTGGGCAAATGGCCGAAGGTGGGAATGTGGCTGCTTATAGTAAGCCACTGGCTAAAAGTTCTACAACAAAATCTTCATCAACATGAGAAGACAGCTTCGAAGCTATGATGTCAACCGAAACCCCTAATAAATCTATGTCCGCTATGACAGGAGCCCTACATTCTAAGTTCTTTACATTTCCAAAGAAGTGCATAACAGACTTCATATTTGCACAAGGAAATGAAGAGTTTACCAGCTCACTCCTTGAAATATTAAACTTTAAGAAAAAACCAGAAACGAGGAGCAGAGCTTGAAAAAGCTACCTGTAAGAGCTGAATTCGAACAAACCGCCTTCCCAGCACCGAAGGTCTGTGAATGTATAACAGGGAAAAATAATTTACAAAGCTTCTTTTATTTGTGGTCTGAAGCACAGAAGAGACAACTTCATGTGGGCATTAATCAAGCCTTCAATGTTGAGTGACGTGGAAATGAATGCTTTGAAATTGAAATATATCCTTGAGACCCGCCACCTTCCCCAATCATTATTATTTACTCTCAAATCAAATATTTTCATCCGTGTAAGTGATTTCCCTAATTTCCGTACACTGACTCAAAAAATAGAATCATGCCATCTCAGTCAGCCTGTCTTGTCAGACTTCTCGTCATTAATAATCCTGCCTGCATACCTTTCTGAACTACTTTGAACTACTTTGAACCTGGGTTCAAAAGGGTTCAAAGAGGTTCAACACATCCCAAAAGGGAAATGTCGCGTGCTTTCCTGCAGGAACACATCGTTAGCGATAAAGAGACTTGGACCGCTATTGAACTACTTTGAACCTAGGTTCAAAGAGGTTCAAAGAGGTTCAAATGACTTGAAAGCTTGAGTGACCAACTTATAACAGACCATAATTGAACCTGATGACGCCAAAGGCTTAGATTTGACAGACTCGGACGAAAAATGGCTTTGGAGGAAACAACAAGGTAGGAAATTGAATGGAGTGAGACTTTGACTATCTTAAACAAGTGAACTTATAATGTTCAACTAAAGGAAACTCTTAACCCCCTAACATTGGCTCTGATTAGGGACTGCAGATTGCCCAATATGTAGAGAACTCAAAATACTAGTTTCGCAGACCGAGATAAACAAAAGGAAAAGAAAAGAAATGAGAGGCACGACCAAAACTGAAAACACTGAAAACTAACTAATATGTACAAAGAGAACGGACTTCGACACCTAGAGCTTGCACAGTTTCAAATCCTGCCCATTGTAAGTAAATGGCAGGTTGACACCATCCAGATAGGCTAGTTTATAAGCATTCAAACCCAGAGCTTCCGAGACAATGAATGGACCTTTCCATAGAGATTCAAACTTCCCATGCGATGCCTTTGATTCCCTTCTTTTGTCCCATAGAAAAACTTCATCGCCCTCTATAAAACCAGGAGGTCTAGCTCGCATATCAAATATCTGCTTCACCTTCATTTGGTGCTTAGTGATATGATCGACCATGCTTTCTCTATCTTCTTCCAATTTTCTTAAGTGCATTATACGCCTTTCTAAAGGATCTTTGAAATACTCATCTTCAATGACTGCTCTGAGTTTTTCCCAGGATAGTTCAAGAGGTAATGAAACATGAGCCCCAATTCCATATACCAGTTCAAAGGGTGACATGCCAATAGCTCACTTCAAAGTGGTTCGACCTGCCCACAGTGCCTCATGGAGTTTCTTGTGCCATTCTCAGGGGCTATCATCCATTAATTTTTTCATTATGGCTATCAATTTTTTATTGCTGGATTCCACCTGACCATTTCCCTGCGGGAAATAATCTGAGGAATGGGCCAACGTTACACCATGCTCATAGAAAAAGGTTGATATCTCTTCTAAAGAAAAATATGTAGAATTATCTGCTACAATTTTGATTGACACACCAAACATTACAAAAATAAAGTTCAGCAAAAATTCGCATACCACCTGAGAGTTCGCCTTCTTCATGGGTTTTGCTTCCACCCACTTCATAAAATAATCGGTGGCCGTAAGAATATAGATATACCCAACACTAGATGGTGGATTCAATGGTCCAATGAAATTGATTCCCCATTGTCTAAATGGTTCTTCCACAATAACTGGCTTGAGGGGTAGCGCCGCCAGATAAGGTCTTCCAGCAAACAGTTGACATTTGTCACAATTTCTGACATACTGATATGCATCCTTGAACATTCCTGGCCAGTAGAACCAATTTAGAAGAATCTTATAGGCTGTTACAGTTGAAGAGTAATGTCCTCTGCATGCTTCATCATGGAATGCTTTCAACAATTCTTTCCGTTGTTCTTCATCAACACACCTGAGAAAAGTTCCATCGACACCCTTTTTGAACAGAGTTCCCTGGGATATCACATATTTATTAGCTTTTAATCTCAGATTACACCTTTCCTTTTGGTTCAAATGACCTGGGCATTCTCCGTATGTAAGGAAGTAAGTGATGTCAGAGAACCAAGGGTCGATTAAACCAACTAATAAAGCCATAGGGACTTCATCAATTTCTTCACATATTTCATTGTTCTCTGCAATTAACTTACATAAACCCTTTCCTCTTACCAAGTTTGTGGGTTTGATTTTCAAATCATATTCTTGAATCTTCACAATCCATACGGCTCTGTTATTCATGCCAATTTCCTTCTGAATCAAGATGCTCTTGACAGCAGTTTCTAGCACATATACAGTGCTATGTGAGTGAAGAATGTAATACCTGAAATGCTTCACCGCCTTTACCACCGCATAAGCATGTTTTTCTATTTGAGAGTATTTGAGTTCGTGCTGCTTCAGGGGTACGCTCATAAAGGCTATGGGTGCTTCCTGTCCTTCTTTGTCTTTCTGAGTGAGGATGCTTGAAAGGGTGTGTTGAGAAGCGTAGCAGTACATAATGAAATCCTTTTTAAAATTTGGACTCCTCAATGCTGGCGCCTGAGATATGGCAGTTTTGATATCTTCTAAAGCTTTTCATCCATCATTATCCCATTTAAAATGGATTTTCTCACTCATCATTTCAATCATATGTCTTGTTACTTCAGAGAATTCAGGAATAAAATCTCACAGAAAATTAATTTGACCGAAGAATGACTTCAGACCAGTTCTGCTAGCAGGTAGGCTGAGTTGCTAAATTTCTTTAACTTGTTCAGGATCTATTTTGATGCCCTCCATTGATACTATATGGCATAGTAACTTTCCTTCCTCTACAAAGAATACTAACTTTTTTGGATTTAAAGAGATACCATGGTTTCTGCAACGCTACAAAACTCGTTCAAGTTCATTCAAGTGATGATTCCTCCTCTTTGAAAATACTGTAAGGTCATCCAGATAGATCACTATAATTTTATTTTTGAGATCTTCGAAGGAAGAGTTCATTGCACATTGGAAAGTTGCACCCGCGTTTACTAATCTGAAAGGCATGCGGTTGTAGGCATAAGTGCCCCATGGTGTGATGAAGGTTGTCTTGTGTTGGTTGGCCTTTGCTACACCTATTTGATTGTAACCTAAATATCCATCTAACATCGACATGGCTTCAGAACCAGAGACCGCCTACAAAATGTGCTCCATGATAGGAAAAGCATAATTATCTTTCAAACTTTCTTGGTTCAAGTTCTGAAAGTCAACACAAATTCAAACTTCGCCATTTTTCTTCCTCATGGGTACGATGTTAGCTATCCACATTGAATGGTGAATAGGATAGATGATTTGCGCCTGCAACATCTTTTTAACTTCCCTTAGTATAGCTTCTGATACTTTAGGGTTATAGCTCCTTAACTTCTGTTGAAAAGGAATAACTCCAGGTTTCAAGGGGATTTGGTGTTCAAATTGCCCATTTCTAAAAACTTTCAGACCTTCATAGTCCCTGGCGAAAACATCCTTGTACTCCAATAACTTTTTCAAGTCTTCCTTTTCAGATTCATTACATTTTCGACCAATGGAAATCCACCTAGGGGAACCCTGGTCACCTATATCAATTTTGTCATATTCCTTTGAATTTGCAACATGTGAGACCTTTTCCTTTACTGTGTTGTCATCTCTCCTTTTGAACAGATGCTCCAGCGAAACTAGGCCCTTAGGAATTTTATTACTTTTCAGCTGAATCACCCCTGCACTACCAGCCTCATCTTGGTAAATTTCTTTACATTCATTTTTTGAACCTTCAAAATATACTTCAGTAAATCCAGTGGCACATTCTAGAAATTCTTTAAGTTGTGTATCATCATCAAACACTTGCCAGTTCTAAACATGGTCTGGTACCCTCGGCTTGTATTTCATTTAAATCTGGTATTTTTTAGTTTTAAAATCAGGATGTGGCAAAAGTAAGGAGGCCGATACAGCCAAAGCATCTACTCTGGTATTCTGATTTCTAGGAACATACTCAATGGAAAAGGCATCAAAAAATTCTATGTCATCCCACACTAGGTTTCTATAATGCTTTAATTTCTTGTTCTTTACAGAAAACTGCCCCCGAACCTGTTTCACAATCAATTCGGCATCTCCTTTCACAATCAACTTTTTGATTCCTCTAAACCTACACTCCTCTAGGCCTAACAACAAAGATTCATATTCTACAGTGTTGTTAGTGTTTTTAAAATCTAATTTGAAAGAAAAGGGAATACACTCTCCATGGGGGGGAAAAAGGACCACTTCGGCACCTGAACCTGAGTTGGAACAGCTTCCGTCAAATTCCATTTTCCAAATGTCTTCTTCTTTCTGAGGGTTGATTTGGATATCTTTATCTAAATCAGTTAGGATGACATAATTCCCAAAGTTACATTCCTCATACAAGATTTGGGCTTTGGGTTCATCTGAGGGTATCACAGTATACTTATTCTTAGGTTTGGATTCTAGCTTTACTTTCTTTTTGCCCACAGGAATTGTGGCTTTAGACCAATCCATTTTTATATCCCCGCCTAAGTCCTTATAGAAGGTTCTGCTGAGTAACATACCGTAACTAGCCGGAATATCAGCTACTAAAATAGTGAGTTTTAATCATTTGTCAGGGTATGCGGCTAGGACAGCTTGACAATCTTTGATCTGACCCTTTAATGGTACTTCCTTACCGTCCATAGAGTAACAATGACCAAAATTTCTGGTTATGGGTAAGTCTAAAGCCTTAGCTACGGGGGCGGGCATTATGTTGTCCGAGGCACCAGAATCAATAATACAATTACTCAATTTTTGACCATTCAATAGCAGAGAGACATAAAACGGGTTTGGCTTTTTCTCTTTGTACTCATTTTCAGTGGAATTTACAGAATGATATTCTTCCAGAGTTTGAGGAGTATCTTGAGGGTGGAAAACAAAAGGTTCTTGAATAGTGGTGGTTTCTCCTATGAAGGGTTTATCTACTTGAGGACTTGTATAGGTTTCCCCTTTAACATGTTTCACCAACTTATCTAGTTCTCTAGGGTTCATCTTCAAGAAATCCAGAGAAGAGATAGAAACCATTGAAGACTTACAGAACTCAACAAAATCAAAAGGAGATGGAGGAGCAGTTGTATTTCTAGAAAGAATTTTTACCTCCGTACCTCTTGAACTAGTGGGTGTTTCTACGTCGACAACTTCCTTTCTTTTGGTGTCTGCGCTTGTAGCAGTTGCACCTAGAATGAACTTCTGAGTCCATTGATTTCATGTTAAGATAGCACAAGCTGGGTCTTGTAGGGTTGCTAATACACTTCTACCTTGCTCTGCACCTGATACATATTCTGAGTAGAAAGAACCTAATGAAACAAAGTCTGGAGAATTCTTTTCCTCATGAAGTTGTTTGTTACTCATCTCGTCTCTGGCTACATTGAGTTGTAAGCATCTTAACCAGTCGATACACGTATCCCCATCATGGTCGGTGGTCATGTGGAATGAGCACATAGTTTCCTTGGGTGCAGACTCTATTTGCAACCTCTGTTGAGGGCCGGGTAATTGTTGAGCTTTAATTTTTTGTTGGGGAAATTGCCTTCGACTTATGTCTTGATAAGGGGGTTGATAGGAAGTGGTGGCCCTGTTCTGCTGCCTTTTTAGCATTGCTATGTCATTCATAAGCCTCTGCACCATTGGATCTGTAGTTGTAACTACCGAAGAACTGCTTGGGGCTTGCGCTTCTCGTTTCCACTTGCCAGAAAATATGAGGGTGTCTTCAAGTTCAATCGCTCTGGTTTGGGCATCTTCAAGATTGGGCACCCTATCTTTCAACAAATGGAAGCTTATGTCTTGTGGGACTACATTAAGAAAGAAAATATTTTTGTTTTCATCACTCGGGACGGCGGTTGCGGGAATTCTTTGCAGAGTTCTATTAAATTTGGCAACAAACTCTCTCATTGGTTCGTGGATCTCTTTTTTTAACTGACTGAGTTGTAATAATAAAGAGACTTCATTATCAGGGGTTTTGAACCTTTTTTCGAAAGCCCGCTTCATAGTATCCCAATTTGTAATGGATCCATTTGGCAAATGGCTGAACCAATCAGCGATAGCATCTACAAGAGTCCTGACAAAAAGTCTCACCGCCACATCTTCGATAGCAACACTCATGATCCCACAAGCAGTTTGGAAAGCATTGAGATGATCATTAGAAGAGATCTTGTTGTCTCCACTGAACTTGGATAAAATTTGATTGGCTCCTTTGGGTAAATCGGCAGGTTGGTTAACTCCCAGGTTCAGAGGTCCAATGTGTTGGCCCCAAGGCTGGTTTCCGGCCATGTTTGGAAATTGGAGATTCAAAGGTTGAATATTTAAAATAGTGGGGATTACAGGACCTAGAAAAATGATGGCTTGAACAGTCAATGGAACAGCTGGGCTTCACGGGGGAGATGAGGGTCTGCTGACAATTTGAGCCTTTCTTTTTCGGTGAAGATTTAAATCTAGTTTGAAATTTAGGCTTTCCAACAATTCAAAATCCTCATTCACCAATCCTTTTCTACGCTCCCCCCTTGTGTACCTTCTGTTTGGAAGTTCAAGTGTCTATTCAAACCTTAGTTCTGTTGTTGACCTTGTGCAAGTCTGTTAACTATGATAGCTTCTCTAGCAACAGGAATACCTCTTAGACGTTCACCAATTTCTTCCTCTCTCTCGAGCACTTCTTGAACCCTATGGAACTCTTGGTTGCTTCGTCTGAACCTCCAGGAAGCTGAAGCAAGATCTGAGATTAAATCCTCATGTGTTTCTTCAAAACCCAAATTTGGTTGGAGCACGGGGAACACATTGTTATTGGGCAGTACCATTATGTGGCATTGTAACGAGAATAATACTAGCGCACTTGACTGGTCTTTCCCTAGCAGAGTCGCCAAAAATCTATTGGCTAACAGATTTGTTCTCCCTAAATCTTGATGTTCACTTTACAACTCTATGCCCTTGAAAACAAATCCTTAAACAACAGTTGGGTAAGCATTTACTTTGCTTCCCTCTGAATTTTACAAAGGTACAGCTCCCTTTCAAATATTTTCAACGAATGGATACTTACAATTTAAACACACAAGCTTTTAACTAAAAAGCAGGAAAAAGATCTCCCAACTGTTCTTGGACAGATGAGGTATAGCATTGAAACTTGCAAAATTTTGGAAGAATCAGAAGCTATTTCACAGAAAGAGGCTTAAATTAACTCAGTAACCAAGAGACTAAAAACTGTTAAGTATTCATCTACAGGAATCTAAAACTTATAAATCTAAAAATTAAATGACTGAAATGGAATAACGCATACAAAGATCCAATGTATAACTCTCTCAAAGTAGGGATATATATTACTATCTGATTTTCAAAAATCAAAATTCATCTCAGCATGAGCATCCAGGTATAACTAGCTCAAAGTCTACATATTATCAGCCACTTAAACTACTGAAAAACAAAATCTTTTATGCTAGTCTAAATTCTATCCCCCTCTATTCTATTCTAACCCCCTTTTAGAGTTTTAAGCTCCAGCTCATATAGTTCAGCAGTCCGAGAAAGCCTCCCAAAAAACCCAGCTTCTTAGACACAAACATAGAAAGAAACAGTTACCAGTTATAATAGAGTTCTCAAAATAATGTTTTAACGGCAAGATAATTTAAGAAAAATAAAACTGAATCGAGTTTAGTTTTCTTTGTTATCTTCTGATGTGGCCATCTTCACCAGCTTCCACGACCGAAAGACACAGAGCAGTTCCTGTGTAGGTGGGGCATGCAGATTCTTTAGTGCGGCTAACTTGGCGTGCATCGCGTTCTTTTCCCATCGCATTTTATGGATTTTTTCATCTTGTTTCGGCAGTTTTCCTCGGTTCAAGATTAACATAGCTTCGATGTTGGCAGTTCTGGTGAGGTCGTGAACTATTGGTGCCTCATTTTCTTTGAAGGCATTCATTACATCAACAAAAGACTTAACCATCGCATCAACATCCTGATTTCCATCATCAAATTGTAAGATGCCCGAGGGGTTCACTACTTTTATATCCTTTAAGGTATCAAAGTGAATTTCCTGTACTTCCTTTTCCATAGCTTTAATCTAAGAAATAGCCGCTTCAAACAATGCGTTCTTCCAGCCAAAGTTTTTCTTTAAGACGAACAACATACAAGGATCAACCAATTTCATGGGATTTTCAGTTAAAAACTGCTCTACTTCGTAATCCTCAATCTCTTGTACTCGCATCACAATGTTTGCACATTTTTCTACTTCATTTTCCCATGTTGAGATTAAGATCTAAATTTCCTCTAAGATTATTTTGCCATCTGCGCGGGTGCTCATGAACTCCCGTATGAAGATGCTCCCTTCCGCTATTATACCATCAATCCATGCCTTGATTGTTTCTGTCCAAGTTCTTCCTTGTTGTACATGTTTGACCAATTTTTGGTTCTCTGCCAAGTTGGGGGCAAATCCTTGGGAGGCCTGTGCCATAGGTAGTACACCATCTTCAGCCAGTGATGAGAGAAATTCTGCCATTGTTGAAACTATTTAAGTTAATTCATGTTTCTCCCTGCCATCTTTCCGTGACTGCCCCAACATATGGTCAGCAAAAAATTTGAAGATGTGATCACGAGAATCCCTGTTGAGAACTCCCAATTCCATTTTTGTTATTTCATAATCTTCAGGTTTAGGATCCTGCGCTTCTTCCATAGGCTTTAGTGTGGCAATTTCAGCGATAATAGTCCCTGTTGACGGATCTGTGGTCAACCTTGCGTCACTTTTCATTCTCTTAGCCTTAGGGGTGCAGGAAACATACCTTGTGACAATTTCTTTAACTGGCAAAGTGATTGGTTTGAAACTTCTTCTCTTACTAACAGATTCAAAGAGCCATGGTGGAATCAAACTAGGCACAATTTGATTATCAGGAGTTTTTACCGGTGTGTTTGCAACCTAGGATAGCTCCTGACTCTGCATGAGAACCTCTTGAACCTTCTCTTGATGATCCGGTGTGAATGAGAGGTCTTCTTCGTTGATCTCAACATCAACATCTAAATAGTCAGTTTCTCTTGAAGCCGTCTGGTTCTTCTTTTCTGACCTCATCCTTGCCCTCAATCTTGGTGCTGTAGGATGTTTTACTGAAGTTGTTTTCTCCTTAAATGATGTTATTTCACCTACAGTTGGTAACAAGGGAGAAACATTAGCATGAACTTGCTTAACATTTTCAATATGCGATTCTGTAACAAGGCATGTGTCAGTAGGGAGTTGAACTCCTTTCTTCTTTGCTGTAATCCAACTCTCAATCACTTCTAAAATATGGTAGGCTCTGAGCTTAATATCGCTAGATTCTCTCCTGCCCCAATCGATAATTGGGACACTTTCTATTTCTGAACAGGTGGTGGTTGGGCATAGAATCTCTGCACTGTCCTCTTTCACACCTCTGATATCAAACCTCAACTGTAATAACTTGATCTCAGATAGAGTGAGTCTTGTTCGATCCCGCTCCTAGACCATTTTCTTATTACTGAGATTTTCCCATAAATCTTCAAGATGATAACTTGGGGAGGGGCATTTGCTCAGCCCTAGAGTCTGCCTGGCGAAACCCTTACTTTCAAACCCTGTCCTTGATTCATAAAAGGTCATGTGGAAATTCAGAAAATTACTCCCAATAATGGATGCATCCAACATACTATTGCAGACCAAATTCCCTAGCTTCACTGGGAACAAAGAATTCCACTTGTCTTTAGGGAGAGCACTTTTAATAACAACAAATAACTGTCTGGAAACCTCCGCTAGTACAAAACAATCAAAAGCATACCGAGGCAACTTCAGGGGTTCCTCTTCAAATCCACCTTCCCGAATATATGTGAAGTGAGGAAATTGAATGTAGAAACTACCAAATATCTGGACCAATTTATGAGCATTCTTTGAAATTCTCTAGTTCGGCTCGCCTACAAGTTCTTGTCATAGTCTCCCCCGAAACACATCATGTACTTTCTTGTAGTCTTCTAAAACTTTATCTTTTCTTAACAAGGGGCAATATTCATAAATGAACAAACTTTCGCTCCAAGGAATTTTCTGAATAGGGGATAAGTTTTGAGTGTAGGCCAAGCAATACATTAAGTATGAGGACATATAGAATTCTTCTTTGGTCATTTGAGTTTGTTTGAGTTGATCCCTAAGGGATATAGCTATGATCTCGACCCAGTCTATATGCTGACTTCCCTCTAGAACAATTTCCACAAAATAGAACATCCATTCTTCAAAGTACAAAGCTTGTTCTAAACCCTTTAAATAGTGTAGAAGGACAACAATATCATGTACCAGAGGGTTCATGTGATCTTTAGTAAGGGACTTTTGTAGCTGTGACCCGCCTTTGTAGTTGGTTTTGGTCTATTTTCTCGCTATATGGCTTCTGTTCTTATCAATATTTTCTCTAAATTGAGCCAAAGACTGGGTAGGAGTGAAGTTAACTAGACCCTCATCAGGTATCTTAAAAATTGCTACAATGGTTCCACGATTTACTAGTATTAGGGTTTGACCTTCTATGTTTAAAATACACTTTGATTTGACATCATATCTGTTAATGCACTCCTGTATTAACTCTGGGCAAATGGTCGAACGTGGGAATGCGGCTACTTCTAGTAAGCCACTGGCTAAAAATTCTACAACAGACTCTTCATCAACATGAGAAGAGAGCTTTGAAGCTATGATGTCAACCGAAACCCCTAATAAATCTGTGTCCGCTATGACAGGAGCCCTACGTTCTAAGTTCTTTACATTTCCAAAGAAGTGCATAACAGACTTCATATTTGCACAAGGAAATGAAGAGTTTACCACCTCACTGCTCAAAATATTAAACTTTAAGCAACAACTAGAAACGAGGAGCAAAGCTTGAAAAAGCTACCTGTAAGAGCTGAATTCAAACAAACCGCCTTCCCAGCGCCGAAAGTCCGCGAATGTATAACAGGGAGAAATAACTTACAAAGCTTCTTTTATTTGCGGTCTGAAGCACGGAAGAGACAGCTTCATGTGGGCATTAATCAAGCCTTCAATGCCAAGTGAAATGGAAATGAATTCTTTCAAATCAAAATATATCCTCGAGACCCGCCACCTTCCCCAATCATTATTAGTTACTCTCAAATCAAATATTTTCATCCGTGTAAGTGATTTCCTTGATTTTTGTACACTGACTCAGCAAATAGAATCGTGCCATCTTAGTCGGCCTGTCTTGTCAGACATCTCATCATTAATAATCCTGCCTGCATACCTTTCCAAACTACTTTGAACTACTTTGAACCTGGGTTCAAAAGGGTTCAAAGAGGTTCAACACATCCCAAAAAGGAAATGTCGCGTGCTTTCCTGCATGAACACATCGTTAGTGATAAAGAGACTTGGACTGCTATTGAACTACTTTGAACTACTTTGAACCTGGATTCAAAGAGGTTTAAAGAGGTTCAAATGACTTGAAAGCTTGAGTGACCGACTTATAACAGACCGGAATTGAACCTGATGACGCCAAAGGCTTAGATTTGACAGAGTCGGATGAAAAAAGGCTTTGGAGGAAACAGCAAGGTAGGAAATTGAACGGAGTGAAACTTTAACTATCTTAAACAAGTGAACTTATAAAGTTCAAATAAAGGTGACTCTTAACCCCCTAACAGGAGATTAAATTGATTTTAAAAGAATTATGCCAAGCAGTAACAGGGTCGTTTGGACATAATTGGGGGTATGATCACACTTAGGGAAAATAGGGTCCATAGTTGCAACAGACCAAATTTAGGTGGTTACACCAACTTTATGACCTATGAAATAGCAAAAAAGGCTTCTTTTGAATGTCTCCAAGGTGTTTTCACATTTTGGATCTCTGCAATATGCTTTCATATTTGATTTCTAGGTATTCTTTATGCTTCAAAATGCAAAACTTCAAAAAATGATTCAACACCTCCAATCTTGGATCTGTACTTTATCTTAAAAATACTTTAAGATTCATCAGTAGTAGTAAGATTGAAACTGATAATCATAGGTGTACCAATAGTTTTACACTCTCCCATTACAAACTTTTTCAACACTTCCTTAAGATACTTGGTTTGAGAGATGAAAATACCATGTTTGTCTTGAGTAATTTGCAAACCCAGAAAGAATTTCATTTCACCAATCATAGACATTTTAAATTATATTTTCATTTCCTCAGAGAACTTCTTATTCATTTCATCACTACCTCAAAAAATAATGTCATCTACAAAGACTTCAACAATAAATATTCCATCTTCACTAGTTCTCAAATACAAATTATTATCTGCACTAACTTGCTTGAAACCAAGATGTAGTAATTACCTGTCCAATCGAGTATACCATTCTCTAGGTGCTTGTTTCATTCCATACAATTCCTTTTTAACTTTCAAACCATGTCTTTATCATCTGTCAAAGGAAAGCCATTAGGATTCTCAATGTGTACTTCTTTTGCTAGATCTCCATTCAGAAATGCAGGTTTCACATCCATCTGACATACCATAAAGTTCTTGTGTGCAACATAAGTAAGGAACAATCTTACTGCCTCTAATCTAGCAACAGGAGAAAATATTTCTTCAAATTCTATGCCTTCTCTTTGTGAGTAGCCTTTAAAAACCAATGTAGCCTTATTCCTTACAACATACCTTCTTCATTCATTTTTTTTCTTAAAACCCATTTAGTTCCTATAGCATTCTTGTCCTTAGGTCTAGGAACCATTTCCCAAGTGTTTTTTTTTCTCTATATGATCCAATTCTTCCTACATTTCTTTAGTCCAGGATTCATCTCTACATGCCTCATTAATAGTTTTTGGTTCTACTTGTGAGATTAAATAAATCTTGTTTCTCATTCTAGATCTTGTCATCATTCCTTTATTTGCATCACCAATAATTTAATTCTTAGGATTATTTTTCTTAATATACCTTGGTGTCTTTGGAGTTTCAGTAGAATCATTCAAGCATACCTCAATTCCATTGTCAATCTCAAGAGTTTCCTCCTGACTTTATATGAGCTCCCTATTCTCTAGAATCTGATCATAGTCATACATTCTTTCATGAATCTGAAATCTCTCATCAATTCTTACATTAGCACTTTCAACTATCTTCCTTAATATAAGATTGAAACACTTATAAGCCTTTATTTTAGTGGAATAACCAAGGAAACTTCCTTCATCACTTCAAGAATCATATTTTCCTATCTCATCATCCCTTTTGATATAACATTTGCTACCAAATATTTTAAATTATTTTACAGTAGGAGCACGATTGAACCAAAGTTCATAGGTTGTTTTATTGGTACGTTCTCTGATCTGAATTATGTTTGAAGTATAGACTGTAGTACCAATAACTTCTCTCCTATGGACATGTGACACATTCCCTTCAAGCAACATAGTCTTGGCAGCATCTAATATTGATGTAGGTAGGGTATGGAAAACAGGGGCCAAAGGCACTCCCAGCTATCCAAGCCAACTTGCAGAACAACATAGAAGAAACAATACATAAAGGGGAGAGAAGAAACCAACATAACTTATCTTAATTCATCAAACTCATTACATGTCAAGCTATGAGGCCTTCCTAGTTTCATCCATATACATTCAGATGTTTATAGAATAATCTTGATACATGCCAGGTCACAGACCTGCGATATGAATCTCTAGTACTATCTTCTTCTTACTAATAACTCCTCCCTAATCTAAGAACATAAACCAAAATATATACAAGAGTCCACCAAAGAGGTCAGCCCTCGGATTTGAAAGATCCATCTTAGGAAAAAACAAAGACCTATATTTAGGTCCACACAGATCCCAATGAGAGATACCACATAAATTATGCTACGAAAATTAAATGCAGAAGTCAGCCAAAAGATCCAAAATCAAAATAAACAAATTGGTGAAGACCAACCGAGCAACACAAATGACTCGTAAGAAGGTAACCAAGCAATAGAAACTATTGGGATTAATGGGAAGTAGTACTAAGAGGGGAGGGGTGAATTAGTACCTCTAAAATGTTTAACACTTTTCACCTTTCATCATTAGTAATCAATCTTTACTGCATTACCGACCATTTCTGATGTTCTTTCTTTATTCATTTATTCATAAAATTAATTGTATGCAACATTCATAGAAACATTCATGAAAGTAATAGACACATAACACAAGATATGATATCGCAAAAAACTATTGTTAGGAAGTAAAAACTGCAGTGGGGATGGCACCCAGAAAACTTCACTATCTGCAAAATGGAAGGGAGCCGGTAAAGGCTTACAATTGATCACTTATGATGATCTACCCTATTAGGAGTATTGATGTGGAGACCTATTAGGATCTACGCTATTAAGATCTTTTAACAACACTAATGAAGTGTGCACTCAGTTAAGATATTTATAATAGGACTGTTAAGTCCACCTTCCTTGAAAGGATTTCTTAAGTGTACCCCACTTGTTAGAATGTGTACAATATGTTTAACTTGGTAGTATGCAATCTATAATTGTTGATTAAAAATCCTTTAAAGCTCACAAAATATGAATATCACCTATAGTGATTGATTAATACCTTTTCCTGCTCATTGGTAGCCTGTGTTCTATTCTTGACAACTGATTTGATCTTTGTCCGTGTTGTTGCATGAAGTATCTTGTCTGATCCTTAGATGCTCTCAGTGGCTACAATCATCATGAAACAACATGTTCATAATTGATTAATAAGCATCTATTTATAAAAGTACTTGACCTATTCTAGAATCACGCATTACAATGTTAACACTCTTGATCCAAGGTACACAACTTGACCTTGATCCTTTAGTTTGCATGTTTTAAAATAGTTATACTGATAAAAATAATAATAATTACATTTCTTTCTCCACACATAATGGATTTAAAATAAATCAAGAAGCTAAATATAAAATTTCAATGATTTATCTGACATGGAAAGTTAGATCCACTTTTTGCAGGATGTAACTAACTGTCGGTTCTTGATCATCGGTGTGAACTAAAATTCTATCGGTGTTCCTTCATTGAACTAATTTTTGGGTTCCCTTCATCTTTCGGGGTCCACTCTTTGTTGTTTTGTTAGGTTGCACTGTTGGTTACTCGTCGGGTTCCCTTGTCCTTTTTGTCATCGGGTAACACTAAATAGTGTTTGTCGGGATGCTTTGTACTTGGTAGTATCGGTAACCTTGGCATCGGGTAGTGTTGTGCCCTGTCTGTCAGTGTAGTATAAATTGATGGTGTTCATCATGTTTTTCCTTGCATATACTAATGGTGAAATATAATGTCTTCAATATCCCCCTTTGACATTAGTATCAAAAATTTTATATGTGCATAATACTAAAGTGTTTAGTATGTACACCATGTATATATCCTTGTCATTATATGACTCCCCCTAACTGTATGCATTAGTATTGTAACACCCCAAAATTGGCACCTTATAATCCAATCAATTTTGGTGCATTTTCTCATCATCGAAGTCCTATTGTACTAGGAAAATTCTTCTCTTAATTGACTAAGTTTCAAATGCAGAAAACCCAAATTTGCATTAATCTGACATTATATTTAATTCTTAAAATTCTCAGGGTTTATTAGCTAAAAATCCCTATGATTAATTGATTTAATCCCAAAGTTCCACCCCCTTTAGCTAATATACATAAAAGGAATTGATTAGTTATTTAATTGATTGGATGAATTATCCTCTAAAGGGAATTCCATAATTCCATGTGAAAGGTCACTCATGTGGCAATAATCCATCCTTTTAATTAAATAATTCTTGCATTTTTGTCTCAAATGGAAATGAAGAGGCAACCGTTTCTTTTCAAGAAACT
>MU226763.1:1218273-1230016 GCA_018584345.1 Thuja plicata
TAAGGATATGCCAATTAAACCAAGGGCTTCATCATTCTTAGCTTGCCAAGCATCTTGGTCAGCTTGAGAAGCAGTGGTAGCGGGTTTAGTGCTGGCATTAGTGGCAACATCTAACAGATGGCGGAATTTGAATATCCAGGTCATGTGGGTTTTCCAGGCATGATAGTTGGTGCTGGTTAATTTTATCTCAGGCATTAGGGTAGACATGATGGATGCAGGAAGATGGAAATAAAAGAACAGGGAAGCTTGAAAGGGAAAAAAGAACAGATAAAAGAACAACACAACCCTGCAACAAAAAGGTTAGAGAACAGTACGATATAACCTTTGGGTTATTATAGCCTAATATTCGCTCTAACTTGGGAGAGAAAGAATATCAAGGCTACAATATCCTAAAAGTTAAATCTACACTATAAGCTGTAGCACGACTGAAATGAAAAAAAAGGAAAACAAAAACAAACCCTGCAAAAGAAAGATAGAAACCAAGAGACAAGTTAAAAGATAGCGTTAATATGTTATTGATAAGCAGATAACATTAATCTTATTACTTTAGGATCTTGTTGAAAAATTTAAAGAATTAAATCTAAATCTATTAAAGCTGAAATATGATCTTTGAAAAAGAGGTTTGAACTAAGATTTAAACAATAGAATCTATAATTAATAAACTAAAAAAAATTAAATTAAATCTAAAAAAATACAAGATCTAAACTAAATTTAGTTAAATTTAAAATAGATTAACTGAATCGAATAAAGATTATAAAGATTATAAAACATACACAATCTAAGCCAAAAATTCAACTCTAAAGATTATAAAAACAAATGAAATTAAAAAAAACTAAAAAAATTTAAAAAAAATGAGACTAATACGAAAGTTTTTTTGTTTTTTAAGAACAAGGAAAAAAAACTAATGAAGGAAAGATTTAAAATAAGAGATTAGAATTAAATCTACCAAAAGAAAAGATTTAAGATTAAATCTATTTAAAGGAATTTAATACTAAATATAAAACTACAAAACTAAATCTATTTAACTATTAAGCTAAAATCTAACTAAAACTAAGGAATACAAGCGACTTAATCTAAAAAAACTTCAATGAATTCCATACCAAGCCTTCAATGAACAACATTTGTGGCAGCAAGAGGAATTGCTATGGAACTGTAAGAATGGAGGACAAGGGAGACTGCAGCTTTATGATGGGTACCGGTTCTTCTTTCACCGTCCAATCATTTTCTGTGGGATCAGAAGACCCCTAATCCTAGTAGCAGGGGCAAAAGGAGGAATGGAAGGAGACTTTGATGAAGACGATGGGATTCAGATTTGATATTGGAATTCATCTGAGAATGTTAAGATGGCAGGCGGCGAGTTAAAAATAGAGAATTTTTAGGCGGTTTTGGGGCTCAAATCCGACTGCACGCCTTCAAAGCTCAGAAATTCCTACAAGAAGCTTGCCATGAGATGGCACCCAGATAGATGGTCAGTGTTGGGAAATGTAAAGCTTTCCGAAGAGTCGAAGGAGAAGTTTCAGGCAATCCAAGAGGCTTATTCAGTTTTAGCCGACAACAACAAGAGGTTTCTCTACGAAGTGGGGGTTTATGAGGACGACGACGAAGATGGAATGAGGGATGTTTTGGGGGAGATGATGGTTATGAAGAACAAAAGAAAGACACAGACAGAGCTACAAAGTGAAATAGCTGCTGCGCGGGGTATGGAAGCTGACAGAGCTGCAAAGTGAAACAAAGCTGATAGAGCTGCAATGCTATGAATGCTGACAAACTGCAAAGTGAACAGAACTGACAGAACTGCAAGGTGAAACAGATGCTACGTGGGGTAAGGAAAACACACAACTAAAAAAGAAACTAACAATCACATATAAAATTACAGAGAATCAAAATAGCAAGAATGTCTGCAAAAAACTTTGAAAGCTATTTTTGTCTTCACCAAAACATAATCACCTCAATGACCACACCCAATAATCATACACAGAACTCCTACAGTAAAACAATCATCAACATAATACACTATCGATAATGATCACACAACCTGGTTCTTCAACAACTACTACAAATATATATCTCACTCGTAATAATACCTTGTAGAAGATATAATCATTGAATAAACTTCACGGGAATACATCAAAATGAAGCTATCGGATATCATAAGAAAACTTAGCTATCTGAAATAAAATTAAAACTACTCAATGGAGGCTGAACAGATCTGTGGGAAGATATAACTGCAGCATGCATGTAGAGGAGGTAATCAACCCTCTTCCAGGCTGAAACAAACCCCTTTTTTTAAAAGAACAAATGCATCAACAAGAAAGATAAGCTGAACAAAACGACTTGAAAGATGAAAAACAACAGTGAAAAGAGATAAACTAAACAACAGAGTTAATGCATCGAATGCACAACAAAAGAGATAGATACCTTTTAACAAAAAATTGAATGCATGCAAACATAAAACCTAAAAAACTGAAACTGAAAAAAATAGAGAATAATGCCAATAAAAGAAACGCATGCAGAGAATAATGAAAAGCAAGGAAAGGTAACGAAAAAAGAATCTCTAAAACTAATGATGGGAATTTTTTTTTTTAAATACTATATTAGTAAGAACCGAATATAGAAACCTCAAAAATTTTAATATTTTGCATTATATTCTTTAAAATTTAATATTTTGTTAAAATTTTGATAATATTTCTAGTGTATAGGATTTTGTATTAATATCTTTTTTTTAAAAAAACTTATTAAAGGTGAATATACATGAAAAGGAATTAGAGACAAAATAAATTCTAATTATTTAATTATTTAAAGAAAATAGATCTAATCAAATAAGAACTTTTAATTAATTAAAAAAACTAGGAGCACTAAAGGTTTTAAAAGCTAAATAGAATTTTTATTAACTCTTTGGCGGCATGCCTTCCAAAGAGGGAAAAAAAACGAACTAGACCACTCTCTCAATTAAAAAAGATGAGTCTCTGAATTGGAGTGCTCCGAGATATGATAATCGCTTAAACCTATGAACTCAAAAAATGGATTAAACCTGCTCTAATACCATGTTAAAATGGATAATCAAATTCGAGCTAAGAACATATCAATCCAAATGAGTTAGGAAAAAGGAATATTATCATGAATTAAACTATTCCTTAGAGCAAACACCAAAAAGAAACAACAAAGGAGACAAGGAGTTTTTGAAGGGGGAAAAGCGTAAAAAAAACCCCGTGAATTATGAATGGGAAAAATAGCTAAAGAGAGAGAGAGAGAGAGCTTTAGCTCATACAATATTTTGAAGAATGAGAGAAGAAGTTTAGTGTGTGTGGAGAAAAAAGAAATATCTCTATAAGTAGAGATAAGAGAAGGAGTTCAAAATGTAACTCCCATGAGAATGAATGCCACCATTCATAAGTGTGTGAGGCCAAGTGTGAGATTCCTCATAGGGAGGAATTACAAATTACAATAATTATTTTTCCTCACTTATTCTATTAGAGGACAAAATAGAAAGAAGTGGAGAGAAGACAAAAAGAGATATATTAGGATACCTTGACTTATATCCTAATATATTAGAACAAGAAAAGAAGAAAAGATCTAACCTTGGTTTATAAGTACACCAAGGAAAGATTACAACTTCCAACATGCTTACTATGACTACCATCAAAAAAAGGTCATAAGACTGCTACATGTCTCCAATTGCATCATAAAGTTCAAGATTTGATTGATAACAAGGTTATCGTTGTGGAGAGTCATAACAAGAATTTGGATCATCAAGCATTCAAAGACCCCTTTCCTCATCACAAGAAAGGTGAATCCTCCAATGCTCAGAATAATAATGCCAAAGTTAATTACACACATACCACTTACGATAATGTGATCAACATGATTGAGATAGTGGAAGTGGAATATTGCAATATGTTTGCTAGCAAGGGAAGTGGGAATGCTTCTAAACCCAAAACCCTATTTGCCTTGAGAGGCCATGGGTCTCGATCATATAAATCTGAAACATCTTGAGATTGTGTGAACATTGTTACTATATCTAACGCTAGAATCACTATTAAGGTTCCTAACCCTCCTACTGCTACATCTGTGCTAAAAAAAACTATGGATAAGACTGTTGTTGGCTCTACCAACAAGACCATGAAGGTGGTCCCTATGCCTCCTACTATTGGTTATAGCATTCTTGACCAACTTCAAAGGAATAATGCTCAGATAACTATTTTCGAGCTATTGAAGATCTCGCCTGCTCATAGGCAGATTCTGGACAAAGCTCTCACCGAAGCTAATGTCCCCAAAGATATCAATCTGGATTAGTTTCAATCCATGGTGGGTCACTTGACCTCACCACATTATTTATCCTTCTCTGAAGAAGATGATCACTCAATTAGTCACCCGCACAATGCTCCCCAACACATAGAAGTCATGATCGGCAAACAGCTAGTCCGTCGTGTCCTCATTAATAATGGTGTTGGTCTTAATATTTGCTTTGCCCACTTGCTTGCTCAGCTAGGTTATGGTTAAGACGACATATATTCTCACAAAAGAATTACCATAAAAGCCTATGATGAAGAAGAGAGAAAATCTAAAGGTCTAGTGGTGCTTCCCATTTGGGTTGGACTAGTTGAAAGAGATGTCATATGTCAGGTACTAGACCTTCCTCTTACGTATAATATCTTGCTAGGAAGACCGTGGATCCATGAGATGCAAGTGGTTCCTTCCACATACCATCAGTCTATTAAGTTTTCTTTTCAAGGTGCAGAGGTGATAGTTCCCACTAGTATGGGCTCTTCTTGTAATGTTCTCACTCAATCAGCTGACAGTCTTGTTCCAACTAATAGAGAATACATAGAACTTTGTGATGCCAAGCATAAAGATATGGAACAGACCTTGAAAATGATAGACATAGGCATGGGAGGATATCAAATAGAACCTGTGCTATCTTTAGCAGCTTTACCTTTGTCTCCCCGTTCTTATGGGAGACCTTCTGAGAACAACAGACCTTATGCTACTCCTGAGATAGTCTATGACAGTGTATTTGTACGGTCTGCTACACCATTGGAAGATGAAGATGAGGAAAGAGCTATCAAGGCTTGGCTTTGTAAAGGAAAGAACATAGCTGAACAGACTACCCTAGCTCGTGAACTAAATCCAAACAATGAATGTCTTAAGATTATGAAACATTTTGGGTACAAAGGGAGTGGCCCAATAGGGATGAATGGTAATGGGTTACTTGAACCTATTCAAGCTATAGGTCAAAAGAAAAAACATACCACTGGTTTAGGTTTCAAAAGGGTCTTGTTCCATGTGGGGATCAATAAATTTGTGCCAGAAATAGAACCTTCACCAAAACCTGATGGCACAGCTGTAGTCAACACTATAGAAGATAGCTCAGATGATGATTGCTTTCCTTATCCCATTCCTCCAGACCTGGTAGCATTCTTTGTTGAGCCAGATAAATTTTTGCCGCACGTTAGTACAGCTGAGAGTGACAGCAATTATGATAAAACTACTCCACTTGATACACTAACCTATGAACAATGGAAAGTGTTGCAAGATCCTAACTTCCAAGGTGAAAGATATGTACCAGCAGAGTTTCAAGAATAGTTGGCATGAGAACAAGCTGGTATTGCACGAACTCCTAAACCTTCATGGTGCAAGCACCCAAGTCAGATTTTGGATACAGACTCTCATGAATATGATTTTGATAGTTTGTCAGAAGGATCTTATGAAAAACTTCTCAATGTAAGTGAGGGGTCTAGTGAAAGGTCTAACAAGTCTGAGTCTATAAATATTAACATGTCTTCTACTTCGGTCGTTAGGGATCAAAAGGATTCAAACACACCTTTGGATGAGATTGGTTTAGCTCTCAGCTTGCTAGTTAATGCTTTTGATGACTATACTGTAAACGCACTTGAACCTGTCACATCTCTTTCCCTCCAACATCCTAAATTAATAGACTGGAATTCCCCTTCATCCAGTGAAGTCCTTACATTCCAGAATGATTACACCCTAGCCTGCTACCTTCATGTTGTGGAACTTGTGACATCCTCCACTAGTGAAGAAAGTGTCAACATGACCGAGGCTGACGTCAAGTATCTTAGTCAAAAAATTAAAAGAAGAAAAAATAGGCACTCTCATGGTGAAAACCACATCATGGAAGTATTAGAGCCAAAAAAAGTAAAAAGAAAAGTCATATCCAAAGGTGAAAACCTCTCTGAGGTGCCTGAGGATGAGATACTTGATGCACTTTCGAGTCACTTCCAGGAATGCTCATCAATTTTAATTGTGCCAACTTAGCCAATAAATATGGGAACATAAGAACATCCACATATCATTCATGTGGCCAAGTCATTATCTATAGAGGAACTTAAGGAATTTATAGAATTCTTCTAGGAGAAAAAGATAAATTTTGCATGGACGTATTCTAACATGTCGGATGTGGATCTTGATCTCATTATGCATCACTTATCAATAGCTCTAGGTGTGAAACCAGTTAAACAAAAACTTAGAAAGATGCATCCGCATGTGGCTTTATTGATCAAGGCAGAATTTGAAAAACTTCTAAAAGCTAGGTTCATTCGAGCGATTGATTATGTAGAGTGGATCTCTAACATTGTCCCAGTGACTAAACATGACAAATCTATCAGGGTCTGCACAGACTTTAGAGATTTAAATTTGGCATGTCCCAAAGATGATTTTCCACTTCCCAATATTGACATGATCATGGACATGATAGTAGGATATGAGATGTATTCGCTAATGGATGATTTCTCTGGCTATAATCAAATCAAAATTGTGCCAAAGGACCAAGAGAAGACCACTTTTACTTGTGCATGGGGTATATTCTACTAGAATGTTATGCCCTTTGGTCTAAAAAATGCTGGAGCTACTTATCAAAGAGTTGTCACTACCATCTTTCATGACATGATGCATAGGACAATGGAGGACTACGTGGATGAAACACTTGCTAAAAGTATGGATAGAAAGACACATCTCACTGATCTAGGTCCCATACTACATCGTATGGAAAATTTAGGTTGCGTCTTAACCCTAAGAAATGTGCATTTGGGGTTACTTTAGGAAAATTATTGGGTTATATCATCTCTGCTAAAGGAATTGAGGTGGATCCAGCAAAGGTACAAGCTATAATGGAAATGCCTCCACCTCGTAACATCAAAAAAATAAGAGGTCTCCAAGGTCGACTCCAATCTATCATGTGTTTCATCTCGCAATTAGCTGACAAGTCACAACCATTCACCAAAACTCTACATAAAGGTGTGACTTATGACTGGAACAAAGAATGTGAACAGGGCTTTCAACAGATCAAGAAATATCTAGCCAATCCACCTATATTGATGCCTCCTATTTAGGGGAAGCCTTTGATCTTATATATCTCAGCAACAGAAACATCCTTGGGTGCACTCTTGGCCCAAGAAGATCAAAATCATAAAGAAAGAGCCATTTACTACATCGGCAGAACATTGGTCTCTTACAAAATGAATTATTCTATAATTGAGAAGGATTTCTTAGCAGTGGTGTTTTCTTCCCAGAAGCTACGACACTACATGTTGGCTCACACTACAAGGTTAATCACAAAAATTGATCCATTGAAATACTTACTCACTAAAGCTACCCTCACAGGTAGACTAGCTAAATGGGTCATGCTCCTTAGTGAATTTGATATTGTATATGTTGAGAGGAAAGCTATTAAGGGGCAGGCAATTGCAGATCAGTTGGCTAAAGCACCCATTATAGATCATCAACCATTAAGGATGGAATTCCTAGATGAGTCCATCATGCTTCTCACACATCAAACATGGACAATGTTCTTTGATGGTTCATTCACCCAATAGGGGTCAGGAGCTGGAATTCTGTTTCACACCTCAGTGGTATTCCTTACCAAAGGCATACAAAATGATGTTTCCTTTTACCAATAACACTACTGAATATGAAGCTCTAATCAATGGGCTAAAGATTGTTATTGAATGGTGAGTGGATGAATTAAAAGTCTTTGGAGACTCACAACTGGTTATCAATCAAGTGAATGAAATCTATCAGATGAAAGATGAAAAGCTAGTGCCCTATAAAATGATGGTTGACAGCCTTAAGAAATACTTTGCACATGTTACCTTTCATCAAATTCCCAGGGTGGATAATAAAGTGGCTGATGCTATGGCTTCTCTAGCTTCTATGTTACAAATGTTAGAGAATGATTTCAGACATGAGTTCCTAGTGGAGACGTTATGCTACCCTGCCTATGACTCTCCTGACTCTGGATGGTCTGTTTAGTCATTGGACATGATTCATCCCACGACCACCATATCTAATCTTATCTTTGTGACCACATTATTCCTGACACATATACTAGAAATGAAAAATGTCACCTTATCCACAGTGCTTCACGGTACATCATCGTAGCAAATGACTTGTATAGACGAGGTCTAGACGGTACCCTCCTTAGGTGTCTAGAACCTGATGAGTCCAAATGTGTGTTAGAAGAGGTACATGAAGGCATTTGTGGTTCTCACTTGAATGGTCTGACACTAGCTTGTAAACTTATTAGAGCTGGTTATTATTGGCCTGATATGGAGAAGGAAGCTACACAGTTTGCCAAGTCTTGCACACAATGTCAACTCCATGGTAATTTGATTCATGCTCTAGCCAAGGAGCTTCTTCCCTTCATCAATTTCTGACCATTTCAATACTGGGATTTTGACTTAGTGGGTCATATATATCCGTCTTCCTCAAGAGGACATAAGTACATCATCACTGCTATGGATTATTTTACTAAATGGGTTGAGGCAGTACCTCTCAGTGTAGCTGATGGAAAATCTGTAGCTATGTTCATACTAAACTACATTATCTGTAGATATGGTGTACCTTCCTCTATTATCACTGATAATGGAGGAAAATTCAAGAACAAATATCTGACAAGTTTATGCACTAAGTTCAAGATTATTCAACACTGTTCCTCTATTTATTACCCCCAGGGTAATGGATAGGCTAAAGCTTCCAACAAGAAAATTCTCAAGATCCTACACCGTATGGTACACAAATCTGGACGAGATTGGCACCTCTAGATTAATCTGGCTTTATGGGCCTATCGCACCAATATAAGAACTCCAAAAGGGGTCATGCCCTTTGCTTTAGTCTATGGTGCAAATGCAGTATTGCCTATTGAGATTGAGATTCCTACCTTGCGAATCTCTCTAAAAAGCCTCATTACTGATGACAACATTAGAATATCTCAGCTACAAGAGCTTGAATTACTGGATGAACATCGAAACGTGGCATTCAATCATCTCAGAGCATATCAAAAGAGGATATCAAAGAGATATAACAAGAAAGTTAGACCAAGAGACTTCCAAATGGGTGATATCGTCCTGAGAGAGACCCCTAAGAATCAGCAACAGCGGGCTTAGAAAGGGAAATTTGAGCCAAACTGGCTTGGTCCTTATATTATTACTATAGTATTTGGGTCTGGTGCCTATCATCTCTCCACTACATAATGTGAACAACTCAAAGAGCCCATCAACACTCTTCACCTGAAGAAATTCTATAGTTGAGATATCTTTTGCAAGCTCATGTACATACTTTATCCTGAAAAAATCCTAAAAATTGTAAAATGTCCTTAAAAAATGATCATCTTAGTGAAAACCTGGAAAACAGGTGCTTTGATGTATCTATTATCCTGGTGAAAACTTGGTAAACAAGCATCTTGATAATACCAAAAAAAAAATACAAAAATTAAAAATACAAAAAAATTTAAAAAGAAAAAAATTGAAAAAATGAAAATATTAAAAAAAAAAGAGAGAAAAATGTGCCATTGATGAAAACCTGGTAAACATGCGTCATGGTAGAAAAAATAGAATTTCTGCCAAGATGGTGAAAACCTAGTAAACAGGTGCCTCTCGTTTCACAATGTTTTATCTGTCGCAGCATCTCTTGGCTTTCTCACAGTTGTTATTTTGCTTTCCTGCTTTACTGTGCTCATGCTTCTGCTTTCAGTCATCTTTGAGATTTTTCTCGACCTCACATGGATTGAAACTGGTCACACTCAGGGGCATGTTCCTTGTCTAGGGAGCATTGTCTTATCTTTTGGAGTCTTTCTCCTTTTGCATCGGTCACCAGTGGATCTCACTGCGTCTACCTGTCGATGCTTCGTAGCACTTCGTCTCTCCTTGAGACTCTCTTCACAACAGTCACCAGTGGTTCTCACTGCGTCTACCTGTCGATGCTTCGTAGCACTTCGTCTCTCCTTGAGACTCTCTTCACAACAGTCACCAGTGGTTCTCACTGTGTCTTCTTGTTGATTCCTAGATCTCATTATCGATCTTTATGCTTGAGAATCTCTCTCACGACAGTCACCAGTGGTTCTCACTGAGTCTGCCTATTGTCGCTACTTCTGAGATTTCTCTCATCATTTCACTATTTGTTTGTTCAGCTTTGATCCATTCATTATTTGGGGGCATGGTTCCCCACTTCGATCGCTCCTCTATTTGCACTTGAGTCAGTAATCTTGTCAACAGGACAACTTTCTACTAGCACAAACTGGTGTTTCTCAACACCTTAATCAAAGAGTGTTTCTCAACACTTTCTTTGGACACATCTATGTTTTTCAACACACATCGGATATCTCACGACGTAAACATCTCTCAATAGAAATCAAACACATTACACTCACAAGAAAAATGGTGTCTTTCAACACCCTAAACATAGACACATTCGTAAGCCTTGAAACATGCTGAGATATGATTGACTCTTTCTTGGTATGATGTTTGTTCTCATGAATTTCACTGATATTTTCTTTTGTCTACTGCTTGTTGGTGTGGTTTTGATGATCCGACAATGTCAAATAAACAAGGTGTATGTGATAAGAGCTTCTGCAATAAGGTGGAAAAGCCTCACATCCCTCGATCTTGTTTATTTGTATGCCAAGTGGAGGTCAGAACTATCTCCTTGACTGTTATTGCTATGTTTGTTTACTTGTGAACTTTTACTACATCAAGCTGGAAATAATGTTCAGGTCATCTTGGCTTTTGTGCCTCGGTGCTTATGTTCATTTCCTACATTTTATCTGATGAAAGTAATATTCATATTCTTATGATTGCAGCGGCACCAGTAAGGATTGTATTGGCTCTGATGATCCAAAATCACTCGATGATGATAAATACGATGAATCCGACAACCAAGTCCTAGGATTGCATTTAGCTTAGGCTTGCATTTTGCATTGTAGGCTTGCATTCGCATTTTAGGCTTGCATCATGGTGATTTTGGTGCTCTCTTCATTTGTCTTCTCATTCTTCAAGGGTCTGCATCTTTTATCATGGCTTCCTCTCGACTGCACAAGTGTCTAGTCCTCGCTCTCGATCTTCGATTCATGTTATTTTGGTTAGTACCTGTTGTATATTGCAATATATTGCATGAGATGATTAGTACCATTGCATTCATTACATTACATTCATTCCCAAAACGTGCAGTTCCATACATTCATATTGCATTTATATATCCATAAACACGTGCATCCATTATAATCATAAATCAAATCATACATAGCATTTATCCATCTAACATCTATCATAGCATTTTCATACATCAATAAAACATGTGTATTTGCATATTCATCCATGACATACATCTCTAATCCATACATCTAATCATATAGGAAATCATCTCATAAAACATACACATCTAAAGCAATATATAAACATGTACAATGATGCCAAAAAATGAGCTCATATATATATATATATATATATATATA
>MU226763.1:1242049-1253035 GCA_018584345.1 Thuja plicata
AATCCCCTTGGACATAATCAACAAAATAACCTCTATGGGGTGTAGCATGAAATGAAGCCCCTGAATCTAACACCCACGAATCATCAACATTTTCTAAAGACAAGAGCAAAGCATCCTCTTTAGATTTTTTACTTACCATATTTGCCTCCTTGTTTCCATCATGTTTGTCTCCTTGATCTTTCTTCTGAGAACAACAATCTTTCTTCTTATGTCTTAGTTTTCCACAGTACCAGCAGTCGCTAGGTCCTCTTGACTGAGACCTCTTTCCCTTTGACTTCCCTCATGATTTTCCATGATTTCCAGAGTTGTTTCCTCTATCTCTTGTTCTGCCTTTGCTTTCTGCGTTCAATACACTACCTGATCATGTGGATGCCCCTGATCTTTTCCTATGAATTTCCTCACTCAATATAACACCAACATCATCAAACTTTAGGGTATTAGAACCAGAAACATAATTACTAACATCCATTCTAGCTTTCTAGCAAAGAGCACAAAATCAAGAGAGCCCTAACCTCTTCATCAAAGGTAATTTTAACTGAAGTTAACTGACTTGTAACTGTATTAAACTCATTCAAATGATCAGCGACTGATCCACCTTCTACCATTTTCATATTAAATAAACGCTTCATAAGAAATACCTTGTTTGAAGTTGAAGGCTTTTGATACAACTTTGCTAGGGTTTCCATCATACCTTTAGCTGTCGTTGCTCAAGTAATATTGAATGCCAACAATTGTGCCAGGCATAAACGAATACTCCCCAATGCCTTCCTATCCAAAATATCCCAATCTTCCTAAGAAATTGTTGCCTCTTTCTTGGCTACTCCCTCTAATGGCCTCCATAGATCCTTCTGATAGAGATAGTCCTCCATTTGCATCTTCCATAACTGGAAGTTTTTCCCATTAAACTTATCGACCTTCAGCCTACCCTCATCTATCATTTCTCCCACTTAACCGAGAGACTCTCCCACTAAAAAACCTCACTCTGATACCACTTGTTAGAATAATAAGCAGAAAAATGCAAATATTAACACACAGAAGAGAACACAATAACACAGAAATTTAATGTGGTTCACCCAATCCCTAGGCTACGTCCACCAACCGTGAGTCCAATGTCTTTATTGTTATCCAGTGATTACAATCTGAAACCTTCAACTCAATTCCGCCACAGGAAGCTACAAAAATCCCTCATACGATGAATCTCAAACCCTAAGCCCTTTTTCACAAGTATTTTTGACTTAACCTAATTAGGGAAAAAATACTCTGACTAATATAAAATTGATGGCTGACCCTTGACCCCGCCTCGAGCGCTGCCCCAGGACCCCACAAGGGGCTTTGCCCCTTGACTCTGAGCTTGGGGGCATTGCCCCCAATCCCCTGTAGATAAGTCTGGGGGGGAAACCGCGCCAAAAAAACCTGAGTCTAATTAGGCTCCACATACATAACATATAGGGCATTTATTATCACCTTTCCTTGTAGATGCTTGTGTTCTTCTTTTAGGTTCCCTTGATCATCACACAGCTCCTTGTAAGCTTGATCTATCTCTAGATTACCTATTTCAGTGATCTTGCAATGAATATAAGACTTGACATCTTCTATCAACAAAACCCTAGGTGGAATTTTTGAAAATGCGCCAGAATCATCGGGTTGTGATCTGATCTCTAGGCATATCTTGTACTTGGGTTCCACACAAGTGTTGTTCTTTATTAACTTGACAACATTCTTCTTATCATTCTTAATCTTTATGGTTCTTGAAGTGGTTTCCATCATATTTTAAATTTAGGGCTTTTACATAAATGATAACAGAGTTCTTCAGTATTTCTAGTACTTACTTCGATCTCTGTGGTTGGTGAGTAATTTGTTTGGAGTACGTTGGATCGAGTCAAGGTCACTCTACTATTTGATCTCTTTTCACTATGTTTTTGCTCTGCTCTTTCTTCTCAAATTGCATGTGCAAAATGAAGTTCTCCCATCAAGTATTTATAGACTTTTTCCCTAAGTCACTCATAAATGCCCAACAACTCATTGGGTCATGAAGACGGAGTTCATCGAGAAGACGCTTCAAATAACATTCTTGGTGTTGACAAGATGCTCGGGATGGCTGTTAAGATTGTTGTTTTTACCGATAGATATCGATGTTGTGTCATGACAAATTTATAACTTTGCTTCCTTATCAATGGGTGTCGGGTTACATTAGCAACTTAGCCACTTTATGTGTTGACTGACAATTCTTGGTAAGTGTAAATAGCTCATCCTTTATATTCACCGATGATTTTTGGTATGTGATTACTAGTGGGGTTGATTTCTCAGAATTGTAACAAGTAACATAATATGCATCTTTATTCATGCAGATTTTGACTATCTTTCAATTGTATAACGGAACTGATGCAAAATATGACTTGGTATAGTGTAGTTCCATACTTACTTGTTCATCTTTAGGGGGGGTGGTGATGTCACCAGATCCATGGGATGAGGTGTCACCTACTGCATTGCTTGGTCCAGCTTCTTCAGTTGTTGAATCTTTCCTCCACATTTTCTTTCTCATTTTCTTAATGTCTTCAATTGTGTTACCATTGGCAAAAGTGGTGGTTTCTGTTATTTGGTCTCTGTAGTCCTTCTTTAAATGTCCAACCTTATGACAGTGCAAACATGCCATTCCCGAGTTGGTCTAGCCTCTAGACCTTTTGGTCCATAACCTCATGTAGTTTGCAACAATGTGACCATATCTACCACATATTATGCAGTTTATCGATGTGTTGTAGCCCCAAACATATGAATTACCGACCCTTCTCGGTTTATATCCATTTTCTTCATTTTTGGGTTTACATGCTTCAACTTTCTTCTTCCTGCATTCAAGAGATGTGTGCCCATGCATTTTTTAGGTGGGACAATACTTTTCCATATAGGTTTCCTTCTTTGGTTCTTTCACCTTTGATTTACATTCATGTGCTTTATGTCCTTTATTGCTGCAATTATAACAATGTCCAATGAATGTAAATGTGGATTTAGGAATACCTTTTTCTTTTCTCCTGCAGACATTTGAGGTGTGGCCTTGCTTTCCATAGTGATTGCATGTCAACTTTCTTGGTCTAGGATTGGTGTAGGGATCTTTTGGATTAGCTTCATTTGATGACTCTCCATGCTCCATGTACCCTAGTCCAGTGTTGGTATTGGGTCTTCTTTGTGTATTCAAGAATTCATCCATCCTTTTTATACTATCTTTAGCTCTCTTAATCATGTCATTATGTTGTTGTAGAATTTTAGACTCATGCTTTAGTTTTTCATTCTCTTCTCTTAGTTCACCGATAATCCATATTCTTTCAATGAGTTCCACATTCATTATGTTTTCTTCTTGACTCATAAGAATAATCTAATTAGTTACCTCATGGTGATGCTCTGTAATTCTTTGTATCTCAGAGTCCTTTTCTTGTAGCTTGTCTGTGATCTTTCTTCTATCATCAATAGCTAGAGTTCTTTCTTGTTCATCTTTCCTTGCATTGTTCATGACATCAATCATTCTTACCATCTGTGTCTCTTGACCAATTTGCAGAGATTTGACTTGTCCAGCCAGATGTAGATTGATCTTAGTTAGGCTTGTGATGCTTTCTTTTGATGTATCTGATGCCTTTCTTGTATTTGATCCTGAAGACTCAAAGAAATCTGGAATCTATTCCTCAAGATGATCTGTCTCATTATAGCGAGAAGCCATATTCTTTATTTCATCTAGCAGCTGTCTTATACTGATTCTAGCTTCTTTATACTATTCATAGAACATCTAAATTTCAAGCTTTTTACTCTCAATATTTTTATCAAGTTTATACTTCTCCATTGTATGATATTTTCTCTTAATCCTTTAATATTTCCAAGAAGAGACTCAGCTCTGATACCAATTGTTTGGATTAATGGGAATTAGTACTGAGAGGGGAGGGGTGAATCAGTACCTCTAAAAATTTTAACACTTTTCACCTTTCATCATTAGTAATCAATCTTTACTGCATTACCAACCATTTATGATGTTCTTTCTTATGCATGTAGTATTCATTCATAAACTTAATTGTATGCAACATTCATAGAAACATTCATAAAAGTAATAGACACATAACACATGATACGATATCGTAGAAAACTCCTGTTAGGAAGAAAAAATTGCGGTGGAGATGGCACCCACAAAACTTCACTATATGTAGAATGGAAGGGAGCTGGTAAAGGCTTACAATTGATCACTTCTGATGATCTACCCTGTTAGGAGTATTGATGTGGAGACTTTTTATGATCTACTCTATTAAGATCTTTTAACAACACTAATGAAGTGTGCACTCGGTTAAGAGATTTACAATAGGAATGTTAAGTCCACCTTCCTTGAAAGGATTTCTTAAGTGTACCCCACTTGTTAGAATGTGTACAATATGTTTGATCTGATAGTATGCAATCTACAATTGCTGATTATAGACCCTTTAAAGCTCACAGAATATGAATATCACCTATAGTGATTGATTAATACCTTTTCCTACTCGTCGGTAGCCCATGTTCTATTCTTGACAACTGATTTGATCTTTGTCTATGTTGTTGCATGAATTATCTTGTCTGATCCTTAGATGCTCTCAGTGGCTATAATCATCATCGAACAAAATATTCATAATTGATTGAGAATCTATTTATACAAGTATTTGACCTATTCTAGAATCACGCATTACAATGTTAACTCTTGATCCAAGGTATACAACTTGACCTTGATCCTTTAATTTGCATATTTTAAAACAAGTATACTGATAAAAATAATAATAAATACATTTCTTTCTCCACACATAATGGATTTAAAACAAATCAAGAAGCTAAATATAAAACTTTAGTGATTTATTTGGCGTGGAAAGTCAGATCCACTTTTTGCTAGATGTAACTGACTGTCGGTTCTTGATCATCAGTGTGAACTAAAATTCTATCGGTGTTCCTTCATTGAACTAATTTTTGAGTTCCCTTCATCTGTCAGGTTCCACTCTTTGTTGTTTAGTCAGGTTGCACTGTTTGTTACTCATCGGGTTCCCTTATCCTTTTTGTCATTGGGTAACACTGAATAGTGTTTGTCAGGATGCTTTGTACTTGGCAGTATCAGTAACCTTGGCATCGGGTAGTGCATTCCCATGTCTGTCAGTGTAGTATAAACCGATGGTGTTCATCATGTTTTTCCTTGCATATACTAATGGAAAAATATAATCTCTTCAGAAAAAACTCAGTGAAAGAAACCACCGAGAAGCCAATATTCACCGAGATAGATCGGTAAAGCAATAGTGAACAATTAACTGAGAAACAATAGCTACCAAGCACTTTACCAAGCAGCCTCCAAAAATCTACTGAACTAAAACAAACATATTTTTGGTTGATCAGGATTGCCAAAGAACCCAAGATGCTCCTGTATTAGACACCTGGGGTTGAAAATAAATTTTTCTTCAAATCATGTGCCAAGTCCAACCTGAGTTGAATCCAACTTAGATTGAGAAACCCAAGATGAGTCCTCAATTCCATTTTATCAGATACTCCATGTATTCCCTTCCTCTTGTACTTTTTCCAACTCTCTGTTTCAAAATCTGCTCAACTTCCTCTATCTGTTTCTTAGGATAATCACTCAGGTTTGACACTTCTTCATCAGATTCATGATATTCAAACAATTTTGAGATATTAAATATAGGTGATTATCCATGTCATCAGGTAATTATACTTTATAAGCATTTCTACTGTCAAATCTTCTCAGTATTTTGCAAGGACCAAATTTCTTTATCTTCAATTTTCCATATGTCCCAATAGGAAATCTGTCTTTCTTCAAATGAAGCATTAATGCATCACCAAATTCAAAAAATTAATGTCTCCTTGATTTATCTGCATTATCCTTGTATTTCTGATTAATTTGCTCCAAATTTTGTTTCACTTCTTCATGCAATGTCTTCATGAACTCAGCAAACTTTTTGAATTCAACACTTCTTTTCTCTTCTTCAACAATGTCTCTCAAGTCTAATGTACCTCTTGGTTGTGTGCCATGAACAATCTCAAAAGGTTTCTTTCCAGTACTTCTATTTACTAAACTGTTATATGCAAACTCTACTTGTGCCAACATCAAATGCCAATTACTCGGTGTGTCTCCGACTAAGCATCTTAACAAGTTACCCAAACTTCGGTTTACAACCTCTATTTTTCCATCATCCTATGGATGAAATGTAGAACTATACTTCAACTTGGTGTCCAACTTCTTCCAAAGTTTTTTCCAAAAATAGCTAACAAACTTACTATCATGGTCAGAGATGATACTCTTCGGTAATCCATGCAATCTGACAATCTCCTTAAAGAAAAGATCTGATATATGTACTGCATCTGATGTTTTCTTACATGATATGAAATGTGTCATCTTAGAAAATATATCCACAACAACAAATATGAAATCATTACCTCTTGTTGTCCTCAGTAATCCAAGAACAAAATCCATGTTGATATCACTCCAAGGTTTCTTAGGAACAGTAATTGGTGTATACAAACCAATATTCTGACTTTCTCCTTTTGCAACTTGACAAACTCCACAACTTTTCACAAATTTTTGAACATCCTTATGCAATTGAGGCCAAAAATGCCTTCCCTTAAGAAAACTCAATGTCTTATCAATACCAAAATGTCCATCCAAACCACTACTATGTTTTTTCCTTTATCAAATTAGTTCTCATTGATCCTCTCGGTATGCACAACTGATTACCTTTGAACAACATATCTTCTTGAATGAAATAATCTTCATACTTACTTGGTTGGTTTGGAATAGGTTCTCTGCACACTCTCCACAACTCAAAAAAACCAGGATCATTTTCATACAAATGCTTCATGTTATCAAAACCAAGAACCTCAATTCTCATTTCTGTCAACAAAGATCTTCTTCTACTTAATGCATTAGCAACACGGTTAGAAACTCCACTCTTATTCTTGATCACAAATGTGAAAATCTGCAAATACTCTACCCATTTCATATGTCTTTGATTCAACTTATTCTGACTACCCAAATACTGTAAATCCTTATGATTAGTATACAACACAAATTCACTCGGTATCAAATAGTGTCTCCATTTATTCAAAGCTTGAATAATAGCGTAGAATTCTTGATCATAGAAAGAATATTTCCTTTTAGCATCATTCAAATTTTCATTAAAGAAAAAAACAAGTTTCCCTTCTTAAGTCAACACAAAAACTATTGCACTTCCAGTTGCATCACATTCAACTTGAAATGCTTATTGAAATCAAGTAAGGCTAACAGAGGTAATTCAACAACCTTCTACTTCAAAGTCTCAAAAATCTTATCAGCTCCATGTTTCCATTTGAATTCTATTTTGTCTCCTCCCATTGTCTCAGTCATAGAATTACAAATAGAACTAAAATTTCTGATAAACATCATGTAAAAACTTGCCAATCCATGAAATGATCTTACCTCACTGACATTCTCAGATGTAGGCCAACTAAGTATAGCTTCAACCTTCTCAGGATTCATTTTCAAACCACCAGCTGAAATCACAAAACCTAAATACATAAGTTCTTCTTTCATGAAGGAACACTTTTTCAGATTTATCAGCAACTTTTCTTCTTTCAATATCTGCAATTCTTGTCTTATATGCATCAAATTCTCTTCTCTCATCTTACTGAATATCAGAATATCATCTGAGTATACAATCACACATTTATTCAAGGATTTCTTCAAAACATCATTCATTAACCTCATAAATGTACTCAGTGCATTAGTTAAACCAAACGGCATAACCAACCACTCATAAAAACCTTCTTTTGTCTTGAAAGCAGTCTTCCACTCATCACCTTCTCTGATTCTGATATGATGATACCCACTCTTCAAATCAAATTTGGTAAAATATTTTTCTCCACTCAAATAATTTATTATATCATTCATCCTCGGTATAGGAAACCTATACTTAACTGTGATCTTATTGATTGCTCTTGAATCAGTACACATTCGCCATTATCTATTCTTCTTAGGTGCCAATATAGTTGGTACTACACATGGACTCAAACTTTATCTAATTAGACCCTTGTTCAGCAACTCATGAACTTGTCAGTTGAGTTCTTCATTCCCAGTCGGTGTTAACCGATGTGGTGCCTTGTTCGATAAACTAGCTCCAGGAATAAGATCCATACAATGAATAATATCTCTCATCGATGGAAAACCATCACGTACATTATCTAAAATGATCTCCTTGTACTTGGTGAGCAACTCCTCAACTTACGCATGAACTTCATCTTCTCTATTCTTACTCAGTTTGTTAGGAATCAAAGCATAACAAATATCATTTCTTTTCAAATCCTTAACAAACTATCTACCTTCCACCCAAAAAAATTTCACAAATGTACGTAACTCATCAACAGATTCTTCAACCAAAGGTAACAATATTTGTTTCTTACCATCAACCCAAATAGTATATCTATTCACTCTTGCATCATGTATAGCATGTCTATCATATTTCCAGGGTCTACCTAACAAAATATGACAACAACCCATTGGCATAATATCACACAACTTATCATAATACTTTCCAATTTTCAGATTCACAAAACATTGTTCACTCACTGTTAATGTATGCTCATCCTTGATCCATGAAATTTGATAGGCTTTCGGGTGCTTCATTCTTTCCAATTGTAACTTTGTGACCATCTCCTTAGATGCCAGATTCTCCGAGCTTCCACTATCAACAATTACCTTCCAAAATTTGTCTACAACTCCACATCTAGTCTTGAACAAAATTTTCCTGATAGGATCTTTCTTATCTTTCTCACTCCATAGTATCCTTCTGATCATTAGATTTCCTTCCTTCTCAGGTTCATTCGGTGAATCTTCTTGCACCAAAGAATTTTTGCTACTACTAACTTTCTTGCTTGCATGTGTACACTCAAAAGATCTATGTCCTTCCTCACCACAAATGTAACAAATTCCTTGGAACCCTCTTCTGCTATAACCACCTTAGGATTAGTTGTCTCTTCCTTAGAATGAACTTCCACCTTTCCATTATGTCTTTCCTTTGTCTTGATATGTGTCTGAATTTGTCTTGTCTAGTTTAGATCTACTGTTTTCACCATGAGATCTACCTTTTCCTCTAGGGAATCTACCACATCTTCTTTTTTGCCTTTGTTCATATCTTTGGTTCAGTTTCTCCTCAGCTTTTAGGGCAAATTGATATGCCTCTTCAATACTCTCCATCTTTACCAAGCTGATCTCATCTTGTATAGAACTTCTTAGTCCATTCAAATATCTTTCTATTATATCCACTTCATCTTCACACATGTCCAGATCTGATGTCTAAACTGTAAAATTCTTCAGTATAATCTTTTATTGAGCTATCTTTTTGCTCCAAACTTTGCATTATCCTTACTAGGTTAATCTGGTAATCACAATGTAGAAAATTTACTTTCAATTTGTTTATCATTGTTAGCAAATATAAATAAAGTAACTAGATTTAGGGAAGAATCCAAGAGAGAGTGCAAAAATGAAAAATTTTACCATAAATGAAATGATGATCCAAGAAAAATCACCAAGATCACCAAAATGCTCAAAGACCAAGACAAGAACACAAGGATTTTGGAAGGGGAAAAAATAAGAAAAAACCCCTTTGTGAATAATATGAATGAGGAAAGAAGCCATGAAAGAAAGAGAGCTTGAGCAAGAACCTCATTACAATATTGTGAGAGAAAGAATGGGAATCAGAGAAGAAAATAGAAGAAATCCCATGAGAACCAACCTTAAAAAGTGAGAGAGAAGCATCTCTTAAGTAGAGATGAGTGAAAGATTTTGCATGTAACTCCCATATCTTATGAGTGCCACATTCACATTAAGTGTGTGCCATGTGTACAAATCCTCTTAAGGAGGAATATCTAATTTCCTTATTAAAGGAATTACATAAAAAGAGTTATCCTCCCACTAGAGGACAAAATACATGTAGGGATTCCAAATGAATCTCCTAATTAAAATACAAGTAAAGATTAGATATTCTAACACCCCCCTTTAATCTTTACTTGGGGTGATTACAACAAGGGATATGAAACCCAATTTTTACAAAAAACTACAACATGATCTTCAATATAATAAAGAAACTGTATTGTCTCCAAGTTTTCAAGTGGTCTTCTGGAAACATGATGTGCAAGTAGCTTTGTTAGAGCTAAGAGAAGTATATGGGTCCTTTAAATGTGTTCAAGTGGAAGTATATGTAACATGTGGAATTGAATTGATGTCTTTAATGTGCCTTGACGGATCACCTGAAACATAGAACAAGAAAACAAGGCAACTATCCACAAGTAGAATTCAATCTCATATTCAAGTTAGTATATATTTTGAAATTTTTAACATCAAAGTATAATTTAAAGGAAATTCCCATAGAGAAAACAAAGTCAGAGATAAAGATAAATGTAATTTGTTCACCAAAATGCAATGGAGCTAACATGATATCAAGATAGAATAAATGCTCAAAGTTTCAAAATTAAAAATTTAGGTAAGAAAGAATAATTAATGCTCTCATGAAAGAAATATACTAATACACAAATGACTATAGACAAGTTCAACTAATGAAAACCTGCATCAACATTGCATCAATCACATGGATATAGACAGTCCACTAATGAGTCATCCCACTACAAGTGAATGGGTCATGACTCCATCACCTACATGACCCACGATCTAAGCAATGAAGAATGATGTGCATTATCTTGTTAGTATATAAATAAATATGAGAGACAATGATAAATCAGTAGAATATGTGACTCAATCACTAAATTAACTCAAGATCCTGATTTTCCAACCATTTTTACCGTTGTGAACCATAAGACAGGATTATGAGAAGTACTAACATATTGCCTTCAAGAAAATGTGAAACAGTAGGGAAACCCATGAAAAATCATCCTCTCATTGAGGAACAGAATAAAGAACCATCCTCTCACTAAGGAATATAAAAAAGAATCATCCAATGCAAC
>MU226763.1:1294439-1304937 GCA_018584345.1 Thuja plicata
CCACATATCCTTGAGGGAGGGTTCAATGGAGAAAGGAATGCCAAGGTATTTGACAATCATGTTCGGGCCACCCCATTGAAAGTTATGAAGTTTAAACCAGTCGGGAGGATTATCCACTCTACCAAGGTAGATGGATTTGGTTTGCAAGATCCGGGCTCCAAATATGGTACGAAAAAGCTTAAGTTTAGATTGGAGGGAATCAAAATTATTAGCAGTGAATTCAAGGAAAATGGCAGTGTCATCAACAAACTGGGAGTTGATAAGATCTTCATCATTGGGGAGGGAGATACCTTTAACAGGGGGAGAAAGGGAGTTATCTCTGAGAATGTAATGTAGAGCTTCAGAGGCAATGACAAAGAGGGCAGGGGCTAAAGGGCAGCCTTGTCTAATGGATCTCCCAAGAGGAAAGGCCTTAGAAAGAGAGCCATTAACATCAACTTGGGCCACAACATCTTTAATCAGAACTTGGGCCAAATCACAGTAGTTTTTAGGAAAGCCAAAGGATTTTAACATCATGGATTTAAAACTCCATTCTATTTTGTCATACGCCATTTCAAAGTCCAGAAGCAACATGGTCAAGTTCTGATGGGAGCATGAAGCCTCGTTCATGGCTTCCCAGCCAGTGATGAGATTCTCAAGAATAAACCTACCCTTGATGAAACCAATCTGGGTAGCACAGATAAATTTAGGTAAGATGTCCACCAGTCTAAGAGCCAGGATTTTGGTTAATATCTTGTAGGAGACATTGAGGAGGGTGATAGGCCTCCAATTCTTAATGAGGGATTTGTCCCCATCCTTGGGGATAATTTTAATGATCCCCCTATTTATAATTGAGTCGAGGGAGCCATTAACAAGGGCTTCCGCATATATTTTTTGAAGGTCTTTAGAAATCCAACCAATGTTGGCTTTGAAGAACTCCACAGGGAGGCCATCTGGCCCAGGTGCTTTGTCGTTATGGAGGGAATTAATAGCCTTTTCAATTTCCTCAATAGATATGACTTTAGACAGAAGATTAGCATCATTGCTAGATATCATATTAGGGATCAGGGGAGAGCATTTGATTCTCATTCTGTCAGCCTCTTCAAAATCCTCAGAGGTGAACAGGCTTTTGTAGTAACCAGCAAAGGATTTTTTAATGCTATCTTGGTCAGTCACTTCATTATTGTCAACTAAGATTATGTCAATAGATTCATTAGATTGCTTATGCTTTATGAGGCTAAAGAAAAAGTTAGAACCCCGGTCACCATTTTGAATCCAATGAGCCCGATATCTAATCCTCACCTCTAATCTTAGCTTGTTGATGTTTCCTGAGAGCATCTTTGGAAAAGATAACAGAAGAGGTAAGGGAAGAATTAGTAGGAGAGGATTGAGCATTGGCTTCAGCAATTTGCAGCTCAGATGAGAGAATCTTCTCAGAGAACCTATAATCTTTGGCTCTCTTTTGGCCAATGGTTTTCAAGAGATTTTGCCAGGCCAACAGGTTAATCTCCCATCTATGAGAGTGTGAGGAGAAAGGGAAGTTCTAGAGATTGATATGTCGAATGATGGAAATGGTATCCAATACATCATCATCAAGGAGAAAACTAGAGTTAAGCATAAATTTCAAGTTGGAGTTCCTAGGACAAGTCAGAGAGTTGAAAAAGATAATGCAAGCAGAGATAGGGTGATGGTCTGAAAGGGCAGTAGAGGTGACAAGGAAAGAGTTCCCCTGACTATCAGGAAGGAAGGAGAAGAAGTTATTGTTACAATAAAAATGATCCAGTCTAGAGTAAATCCTAGAAATGCCTTGCTGACAGTTACACCAAGTGTGCCATAAGCCATGGTTATAATCTTTATTACCAGAGAGAGGATCAAAGAGATTTTTCTCAATCTTCATCCTAATCCAGTGGGATTTTTCTTGGTCTTTCCAATTAAATGGGAGCCCTCCCAGCTTATCATTCTGAGATTCCACCATATTGAAATTGCCTCCAACAATCCAAGGGATATTGGGCAAACTAGTTATCCAGTCCCAAAGAGTAGATCTTTCTTTATGATCATTCGGAGCATAAATGGTACATATGCCAAAATCAGAATTTTTATGAGTGATGGTAATCCAAACGGCCCTTTGACAAGGAGAAAAACCATAACCAGTAATATCCTTGCCCCATTTAGGGTTGATAAGTAATGCAGTACCCCCTCTACCTCTGGGGTGTGAAGTATAAAACTTAAGAGCATCTTTCCATATGTAATTAAGATTAGAATCCAGGACAAAACCGATAGCCTTAATTTCTTATAGTATAAGGAAATCAATAGAGCTATAACTATTAATGAATCTTTTGATAACATATTTTCTATCAGGGGATTCGAGCCCCCGAATGTTCCAGGAGATAAAATTCATGACGCAACATGAGCTAGGGACTTACGCTATATTGTCACTCCATCAGTAGGAGCCATAATAGCTAGGAGAGATTCCCCAATTTTTTTGTTCAAAGGATTCTTGTTTTTGGAACCTATAGGTCTCCCCTGTCATTTAGAAGCCTGAAGATGAACATTAAATTCATCTTCATTGTCGGACACAGCAAGGGATTGAGTGTCAACCTCTATAGAATGCTTACTCTGGACGGGTATGGGGATGGAGATAATACTTGAGGTACCTATCGGAATGACTTCCAGAGAACAATCATCTTCAATTTCTTGGAATATTTTTGGTAGGATTTCATGATTAGGGCCTGGTGAGTTAAGCATAGCAGAAGGTTTAGTGCTTGTTTTAATCGATCCTGCAGAGAAGTCTTGATTAATATGAGTTTCGAGGTTAGTTAAACTAGGTGAAGAAACTGGGACAATAAGCCAAAGGGGATACCTTCAGAGTAAGGTCATGCTTGGGGGTTCGCCTCCTACGCTTTTTATTAACAATTTGAAAGTCGTCATTAGGTGCAAGGTTATCGACCATGGCTGACAAATTAGGGAAGGCGATCGAAGTCTGGGAAGGAGGACAAGAAGGAGAAAAAGGGTTTAGGTTAGGAGAATGGTTTGCGGGATGAACAGTATTGTTTACACTCAAATCATAATTGTCCAAAGGGATATTAGCAGGGGATGGTTTGGTCGGGGCCGGTTTTAAATTCAAAGAAGGATTCTTCCTGATAATCGGGCAGTCTTTCCTAAGGTGGCCCTCTTTACAACAAAGGAAACATGCATTCATGCCACCAAGAATTTCAATGGGGCAGGTGAAGATGTCACCGTCAATATTGACACTTGGGTCAGGCAGAAACTCCTTGCCAGGCACAAGCAAAATAAGAACCCTAGCATCCATATGGGGAACAAGTCTAACAGTTTCGTCCATACGAACGACCTTCCCAAAGGTTTCCAGAAGTTGGGGTAGAAATTTCCACAGAAATGGAGGAACGTTTTTATCCAGAATCCATCGAGGAGAAGAAAGCACGAGAACTTCCTCATGCACAGCCTTAGGGGACCAAGCAAGGGCACGGAACGAAGAGTTACCGACCGTCCAATACTATTTTTTGAGGACTTCAACTTGAGATTCATTGTTAGCAAAGAAAATAACATACAATCCTTTTTGTAATTGTCTACAGAACAAAATATGAAAACCTAGTTTTAAATTCCAAAAGTTGTGAAACCAATCATCCAAGAACTTGCGCAGGGGGCACTTATCAATTTCAAGAGCAGAAAAGAAAATTGCAGAGTTATGCAGTCTATTCTTTTCTTTCGTAATTTCAACAAGCATTTCAGAATTAGGAGCAATGGAGAAGGGTAACAGGGCATCCCCGGGATTCTTACCGAATTCAAAGGATCCGAGTCTAGGATCCAAGCTAAACTTGGCTTTGGCATCGATGGCACTACCAGCGCACACGACCGCCTCAGAGAAGGTTTTGGTCTCAGCTAAGTGAGAAGTTTTAGGGTTGGTTTTAATGGCATCAATTTTGGGAGCAGAGGGTTTAAACACAGTGGGAGTGGGTATGGCCTTTGTCAGTTGACAGAGGCCATTATTTTTATCAATATTCATACTAATAGCATTAAATGTGAAGCCAGGAAAGCCCACACCTGGTACATTTAGCTTGTCGAAGGATGCCAGTTGCCTACCACCACTCGGAGTGATTTCACCGGTAACCGCCATTGCAGTGTCGATGGGAGGAATTCACAGTATACACCGAAAAATGCAGAGCCTAGTCCTTCAATTATACTTTTATATTTTCAATTGTTCCCAATTGTCTAATATGAATGAATCTATCATAGTTTATTGATTGACTATAGTAGGGATTAAATTCTCAATATTTAGTATCATAGAGAGGATTTTTTGGTAGGTCCTCATTGTCTAGATTATCAAAGCCATTTAGGTATTGTGGTGATACATTCGTTTGTTTCAATATGTATTACTAATTTTAATACAAGTCTTTTGAAGGAATTTATGAAAATAAAGAGTACATGTTGGACTTGTTGTTATAAAATTGTTACAAAGACATTGTAAGAGTATCCATTTCAAAAGTCATGTAATATAAGGTGAATTTGATTGAATTTTAGATGGAGAAAATTAACACTCATGTAAATGTTTTTGATTCTTTGATCAAAATTATGAACATTGACAAGTCTTTTGATGCAAGGATGAAATGATTTTATCTCTTTCTCGTGCATGTTTCATCTTCTTAATGCTTATTACAAATTCTCCTATCATAAATATCAAGTGGATAATGTTGAAACTTTAATATGCTATTCATTTGCAAAGAGTTCAGAGATGAGAAAAAAATGTTCAAGTGGTTGATTTTATCTTAGACTGATATATAGTTGCAAGAAGCTATGTGATGAGTTTCCATGAGTTTCATACTAGTATATCATGAAGGCTTTTCCTATCCTAGTTTTGTTCTCATTATAATTGCATGACATTAGGTTTTATATTTGGTATTGCATCTTGGTCTAAGTAGCTATTAGAGCATGTATGGTAGAACAAGTGCACATGCATTAACATTGGAGTACACATGACATCAAGAGAATTTGGATGTTCTTGTGAATGATAAAGGGTACCACATGCATCTAGGGGCAATCACTAAAGTGTCTCTAATATTGGAAGCCATAGGTTTTGTTTAGTTTCTAGTGTGCAGTAAGACATGATGTAGTTCAATTATAGATAGTCAAAAACCTTTTTTTATGCATGAGGATTAGTTATAAATTATATGTGGCAATTATCCATGAGGACAAATTATGTTCAAATTGTAACACCTCAAAATTGGCATCTTGCAACCCTAACCAATTTTGTTGCATTTATCACTCTTCTAGATCATCAAAGTCCTATTGTACTAGGAAATTCTGAGTTTTAACTGACTCTACTCGACCTAAGCATCAAATGCAGAAAATCCTAAATCTGCATTAATCATACATCATATTTAATTCCTATTGGCTAAACAAACCTTATGATTGAATTAATTTAATTATAAAGTCCTAGCACTTTAATTAAATTAAATTCACCCTCTTTAGTTAAAACACATGAAAAAGGGGTTAAATAATATTTAATTATTAAATAAATATCCTCATTTCAATAATTGAATTTAATTATTCAGATAATTGAGAAAAACCTATTTATGAGGTCATATTTATTTAATTAATTGGATATTCTCTCAAAAATCTTTCTTCTGTTTAGAAATAGAATCTTTGAATTAATTGTGCTTTAAAGAGAAAGAAAACAATTAAAATCAAACAAAACATAATTAAATCAAAGAAAGCAAACAGTTAAAGCAAAGGGAAAACAATTTATTGTTTTCTTTTAAATAAATCTTTCTAATTTAAACTGGCTTTTCTATCTATTTTATTTTAAAGAGGAAAGTTTCTATTCTGATCACCTCTGAGTCTATAAAAGAACTCTCATTCCTCATTCAAAACCCGACTTACTTTCATGCATTGTTAGAATACTGAATTATTGTCACATTCTTAGTTGATAATCTCATAAAGAATAATCTCATTTTGCAATAGATTAATTTCATTTTCTAGAATAATTTCATTGAAATCATGTCTTAGACCTAGCTTGCCTCTTTCAATTCTTAGAATAACTTTGCATTGCATTGCATTCATAGAAGCATAAATCCTTCGTTCTAGATTGGTCTATGGTTGTGAGACTCTCGTTCTGAGAGCTATTTCAAAACCCCGTCTGGATAGAAGGCAACAGGTCGAATCATACAGACAGGCAAGATGAATAATCTCATATTCATTCTTGTGTGTATCTAATGAAGAAAGACTATGTTGAAGTGTATGGTGAATTAACAAGGTCAAATTTACCACATACATTTCTGGCACCCACTGTGGGGCAAAATATCTATTTCTGTCATCACATTTGAATTAGTTTTTAAAATCTTGGGATCATGTTTGTACTCTGATTTTGTAGGTAAAACAATGCATTTCATCTCTTTTTTTAGCGTGGAGCAAGTTCAAAAATTTCTTCTATCTTCTATCTATTATTCTCTTAGTGTCTTTGAAGCTCTCATTTTGATCCAAATCTGACTCCACCATCGCGTTCGGAATGTCGTTTCGGTTAAAAACGACTGTAAACATGCCTATACTTGTCAAAGGTTGAAATAGTGGCAAAAATATTTTGCCTAAGGAGGTTGTAAACCCGTTGCATGAAAATTGAGGTAGATTTTGGATTTTCTACACGCAGCCCAAGGCAAATTTTAAAAAAAAATCAAAAAAAGATTTTAAAAAAAGATTTTTTTTCACCATGTTAAATTTGACGGCCGTCAAACCATCATTCTGCATGGCCTTCAGTGACAGCCATGAAACCGTCAAATTTAAGCTCGCAGGTTGATGACATCAGCAGGGTTTGAAATTTTTTTAGCCTTCACCATTGAGCTTTTTGAATTTGCAGTCTAACTTTAAACGATCATATCTTGCTCATTTTAGATCCCAATTGAGTGCAATTTTTTTTATTTTGGGTAGAATTGTCTAAATATTTCTGAGTTTTTCTTATTTTCTAGATTTTGGACACATATTTATCAGAAATTGCAGGTTTTCATCACTGTACCTATCTAATCCTCTATTTTGCAGCTTACAAAGCCTCGTACGGGCTCATACGGTAACATTTTTTAGTGCAATTTTTTTTTAAAGTGCATGATTTTCTGTCTAATTTTTGAATATGTGATCTGTTTTCTAATTTTCAGATTTTGATAATGTGGACTAATCTTTGGCTTTGATTTTCATGTGATTATCTTTTGCGTACAACCTAATAGTGGTTTGCAGAACGTTATCCAAGAAGAATAAAATATAAAATACTCACAAATTGGTTTTGCAGGTTGCCTTTGATCGATAGAACACAAAATATTGTGCTTGCATCTTGTTTTTTTTTTTTTTTCTTAAAATAGGAACCCACATGCAAGAATTCTTAAAATGAACATTTGTTTGATATTTTGGGGATGAAAATAATGTCAGGAAACTATGCTCTCGCCCTTTTGGGATGATCAGAATTCCAGAAACATTATTGTCATTTTCATATTCTGCTTGAAGTGTCTTCTAGTTTTGTAAACCCAAGGAATTGCATGGACGTATCCTCTCCCCTTGCCTTCATGGATCTTGGGTCTGAGAGAAATCCATACAAATCCTTTAGCATGGCTACCTCCCAAGTGCTTTAGCAAAGCCAGTGAGAGTGGATTGCCCAACCGGTAACAGGCTAAAGCCAAGCCCTTCCGAACCGGTATATTAAAAATTCCATTATGATTAATCTCATAATGGACAAGTGTGAATTCGTTGTGGCAACCAAAATCTCCTCCAGTACCCTAGTGGTGCGTTAAAGTCCCGACATCGTTAAGGTGAAAGCCTTGCTTTGAAAGGATTGGGAGAGCACCCTTAATTGGGAAAATGACTTGATCACAACCACCTGAATGGATGTACTTACTACAAACTGTTGTTATAGTATCCAAAAACTCTCTATTTGTTGGTGCGGAAGGTCAGAGACCGACTAAGATGCCCCACACTTTTACAGCTCTTAGTAGAGAAAACAACCCTTTGGGAAGCAATTCCTTTGGGGTTCAAAGCTTGGTGTGCCTGAGAAGTGAGTGCACATATAAGGAGGAGCCCGTGCCTCCAAGCTTCTAAGTTGTCCACTAAGAGTAGACGTAGTTGAACTTCGGTTCAAGTGGGGATTCAACAGATACTGTCCTGGCTATCCTAGGATTGTGATGTGTCTATTATGGTACTACAAACATTATGCTTGATGTTTTTCACGTGGGTGAATCATTCAAATAATCAAATGATCTAGAAAATTGTAAACTTTGGATATTTGTCTATCTTGTCTTGTCTGAAACTCTGTTGAAACTCTGCCAAAATTCTATCGAAACTCTATCAAAAATATGTCGAATTTGTTTCAAAAACTTGTCAAAACTTGGTCTTTCATTGGTCTATCCTACTGCATCTAATCTATTCTAAAATTTTCACTTCTAGGTGTTAGCTATCAACTCATGTCCAAGTTTCTGCATCTGCTACCAAACTCTAGAAATCTATTAACTTGTTGTCCAAATTTTGTATTCTTCTATGAAGATTCTGTCCAAATTTTCACAAATCTATGCTTTCATCAACATCATCATTAGTCTATCTTTAACTGCAATCTGTTGACAGTCTGACTCGTTTTTGTTTCAAAATCTAACTTTGTTGTGCTAGTCCAAGTGACCCATTATCTATTTCAATCTTATCATTTTTGTCTACATTGTCCTTATCCTGAGTTGTGAGAGAAAGTTCGTCAACCTTGACTCAAGATCAGATTCATTACTATCTCTATCTCAGTTGGACATTATCTTCTTTGTCCTTTGTTCTTGGACTTAATCAGCACTTTAGATATCACTTTAACACCTGTCAGTCAATCAATTGATTCATCATACCTTCTCTTCAATCTTCTAAGCAAGCGTGAATTCAAACAATCTTACAATGTCTACAAGAAAATGGGCTAAACCTTATGGTCTGGACAATGCGAACAAAGAGATTCTTATGGCATCTTTATGGAAACAACTTCAAACTATGCAATCTCAACTCCAAGAATTAGAGGGGGAAAAGGATAGTTCATCTGACGAATCCTCATTAAGATCAACCTGTCCTTTGTTATTCGATCATGATTCTTATATCTCCACACTTCCTTCCAACATGGATAAATCTTGGTATGACAATCCCATCTTTGATCAAGAATAGTTTTATGATAGTCCTAAATTTGATCAAGACAATGTAGAGGAAGCTATGACAACATCAGATGAAATCCTTTTCTATCTGCAAAAGAAGGATATTGCAATTCAAGAAGCATATATTTATCCTTTAGAGAGAATCTTTACTCCTTTGGGACTTATCAATCAGCATTAGAGGAAATTCTTGAGCATAATCTCATCACATTGCCTCCAGCCACATCCTATGGATTCAGATTCTTGAGTCACTATTGTGCATATCATCAAAGCAATAAGCATAAAACTTCATATTGCATGGAGTTGAAACATAAAATCCAAGATCTTCTTGATTTATCTAAAGAAGAACAAGATACTAATCTCAAGCATGATCAATATCCAGAATCCATGTCTAGCAATGGTTCACATATCCCATCTACTTCTTCCACTGTTCCTCCATCTCCTAAAGCTTCCCCATCTCTATCAAGAAGTGAGCCTAATGACAACTATGTTTACTCTCAAGGACTACGTCTAAAAGAGATCCAATCTAATCAACATACAGATACAAGCCTTTCTCAGGCTTCAAAGATCATCGACCCAAAGCTTCCATGTGCTTCAACACTTATCATGCTTATTCCAAATGACTTTCTATCAGTGTGTCAAGAATCCCATATGCATATCAAAATTTGTACCTCATCCTTAGAAGTGGCTCCATGTCAAGAGGAGAATCCAAAGTGTGAAGAAACTAATATCAGTAATGATCAAGATCAAGACACCACCCATCTTTATCCAACAGTTGACCAAAGGCACATATCTCAAGAGTCCCATGATGATTTCATCATCCCCTTCCATTTCTCCCAAGAAGATATCCCTCCACCTCAAGAGATACATAGCTCCTCATCTCCCAAGCAAGATCAAGATATCATTTCCACCATCTCTAATGAACCTATTGAAAATCAAAAGAAAGGTACCCTTTGTACACCATCTAAAGATCATTGTCAAGATCAGAGCATCTCATCATCTCCTTGTCATGCTCCTCCATATCCACCTCAAGAAAACATCATTCCACCAAATCCCTTGCAGAAAAATACATCCCATCAAGCTTCAATTGCTCCTATCAAAGCTACCCATGCTCCTGTTGATATAAAGATGAATTCTAAAGAGAAGAGCCTTGGTCATGCAACTCACTCTAAAGATGTTGATATCCCTTCCACACCTTATCTCCCTCCATTCAAATGTAAACATCAGTCTTCTCCATCTTCCAAATCCATCCTTGGTCCCTCCATCCCAAAGCTGAGACCGTCAAACCTTCCATCTATATTGGGTCCTTATGTCCCTCCATCTACCATGCCTATCAATACTAGCTTGTCATCCACTTACCCTAT
>MU226763.1:1310632-1369513 GCA_018584345.1 Thuja plicata
TGTTTTCTTTTAAATAAAGCTTTCTAATTTAAACTGGCTTTTCTATCTGTTTTATTTCAAAGAGGAAAGTTTCTATTCTGATCACCTCTGAGTCTATAAAAGAACTCTCATTCCTCATTCAAAACCCAACTTACTTTCATGCATTGTTAGAATACTGAATTATTGCCATATTCTTAGTTGATAATCTCATATAGAATAATCTCATTTTGCAATAGATTAATTTCAATTTCTAGAATAATTGCATTGAAATCATGTCTTAGACTAAGCTTTCATCTTTCAATTCTTAGAATAACTTTGCATTGCATTGCATTCATGGAAGCATAAATCCTTCGTTCTAGATTGGACTATGGTTGTGAGACTCTTGTTCTGAGAGCTATTTCGAAACCCCGTCTGGATAGAAGGCAACAGGTTTAATCATACAGACAGGCAAGATGAATAATCTCATATTCATTCTTGTGTATATCTGATGAAGAAGGACTATGTTGAAGTGTATGGTGAATTAACAAGACCAAATTTACCACATACACATATAATATGTCTATTAATGGGCTTTTAGGGGCTCATCCCATACCTAAGAGTAGGAAAGAGGTGCAATGAAGTAAGCTGGATAATGGATGGGTTAAAGTAAATTTTGATGGGGTGTCCAAGGGAAATCCAAGCACTTCAGGTGCTAGATGTATAGCACGGGATTCAAAAGGTAACATTCTTGCCATAGAAACTAAGAAACTTGCAGAGGGAACAAATACAAGTTGAAGTTCAAGTGGCATTCTTAGCAGTTGACCTTATGGTCGAGCTTTGTGTGGAGAAACTCCATTTGGAAGGGGATACATAGGTTATTGTAAATATGATTTTGAACGGGCAGGCACAAGTATGGCGCCTTGATAAAGTGATCAATATTATTCATAAAAAAATTGCATCTTTTAATTACAAGGTTTTCCATATTTATAGGGAGGGTAACTGCCTAGTGGACTCCTTGTCTAAATTAGCAGTGTCATTTGTGGACAAATTTGGGTCAAATATGGCCAAAATTTTGGTGTAATAGATATAAGGTGGTAATGACTTAGTATGTTGGCGTACTACAAGTGTATTAGGGATGACCTTGTACACAAACCAGTGCAATGTATTGATTATTTTTGGTAGAGAATTTATTGCAGGGATGTTTTCATGTAAATTTAGAGAAAAGTAGGAGATATTTTCCACAGCAAGTCAAATTCTGGTATTGTTATCAGGTTTCAAACTATGTAGTTTTTTTAGTCAAACTCATTGACCCATGTTTCTTGAGTAGTGGTTTGCAAGAACTCGTCTCTCATGATAATGAATAGAACACTTAGCACTCATTGCATCTAGGTGATGCTCACAGAGATGAAGCACCGTGACTTCCCGAGAGGTCACCCATCCCAGTACTACTCCAGCTTGAGCGCGCTTAACTATGGAGTTTCCTCCATGGTTAAACCCACTCTACTTGCAACCTCATTTACGAAACCTTCAGCAAGTGTTGTGCCTTATGAACCCGTCGGTGTTTTTAAATTTTTTATGTTTTTCAAAGCTACCAATATACCTTAGATTTATTTTAACATGATGATTTTCACGATGGAGATCTATGGGGGAGTCATTTTCCCTAAAACTAACTCACACCAGCAATTGTACAACTAACAAAATAATTTAATAGTCTAATCTAATGAACTCATAGAAACTTAAAAGATAAATAAAAGTTACTCAAAACTACCTCTACTACACAAATGAAACACTATATCTCACTATTCAATCCATCTACTAATACTCAAACATCAAAGTAGTCGACTGTAAGCAAAAACCAGTAACAGAGCTTCTTGCAAAATCAAATCACTCATTACATCCACTTTCCTTAGGAAATGGGATCCTCTATGTCTAAATATGCTTTCCCCGTGATTATAGTCCATTACATTAACAACCCACCATCATTCTTAGAAAATAATCCAATAATGCCAAATGTTGTCATGCAACTTTTAAAAGTTGCAAATTTTGTCATGCAACATTTTGACAACTTTGCATCAAATAAATCCCAATGACCTCTAATCGACATAGAATGATGTAAAAACATCCTAGAGGTCTTTTTAGGAACATTTCCAACCTATCCTGATCTTTGAAGGTTTTTAGACCCATTTTCCCACTTTTAGGCTTAATCTAGCACTAACCACTAACAAAGCATAAAACACCTAGGTTGGATTGATCCTAGTCAAATCCACCTAGGTACACACTTGCAAGAGCTTCTAAGGAGAAAACTAATATTACTGACTTGGCTAAGGTGATTACAAGCCAAAATAAAAATTGGAATCAGGGATTAGCCTAGGTGCTCCTGCACCATTCTCCCCAAATGAAAGATTTCAATCCACCCTTGGATTGATTAAGTTGGAATCAATTCCCAACTTCTTGAACTATGTCTCTTTGACCCAAGTTTCCTTTACATCTCCTTGTCCATTCTATTTGATTAGATTCTCATAGTATGTCCTCTGTCTGGTCTTCGTGTAGGTCTTGGAATCAAGTATCTTCTCTTCCCTCTTAGGTGGTGTAGGGTTCAAGTTTAGGTCTTTCACTTCTTGTATAACTATAGTAAGGCTCTAGTCCAGATCTAGAGTAGGCTCCTTACAGAGTACTAGATCTGCAACATTGAATATCGAAGACAAACCAATATCCTCAGGGAGCTCTACCTTGTATGCGTTGTTTCCATATTAAGCTAGAATAGTACATGGCCCAATCATCACATCTGAAACTTGATTGGCACTCCCTTTTGTAGTCTTGCTTTGTTTAGATGGACCATAACAATATCCCCTACCTGTAATTAGACTTCCTTTTTCCTTTCATCCACCTTTTGCTTGATTTTTGTTGTGTTCTTTGTTAGATTCTTTCTCACTGTTTCATGCACCTCTTTCATGGAGTGTACAAAGTCTTTAGCATAACCACTACCCTTGGCTCCATATTTTAGTTCTCTGAGCTCAAATATCCCTCTAGGGTGCAGTCCATAAACAATTTCAAAGGGACTCTTTCCAGTAGTCATGTTTACAGTATCATTATATGCATACTCTACATGCCCTAAGAGTTGATCCCAAGTTTGACCATACTCCTTTGTGAGACACCTCAATAGGTTCCGAAGGCTTCTATTAACCACCTCAGTTTGACCATCTATTTGAGGGTAATATGTAGACCCAAAGGACAAATTGGTTCCCAATTTGTGCCACAATGTCTTCCAAAATTGACTCATGAATTTAGTGTCTCTGTCTGATACTATGCTTAAGGGTAACCCATGGATTCTCACCACTTCCTTGAAGAATAATTGTGCAATGTGAAAAGCATCATGCATTGTCTTTCATGGGACAAAATGTGCCATCTTACTGAATCTGTCTAATATGACATAGATATTGTCCAATCCTTGCTTTGTCTTTGGAAATCCCACAACAAAATCCATGCTTAAACATTACCAAGGTCTACTTGGAATGGGGAGAGGTTGATAAAGGCCTGCATTAGAGGATGTTCCCTTGTATTTATGACACACCACACCACATTCCACATACTTTCTGATATCTGAATTCATTTTAGGAAAAAAGTAAAACCTCTGCACTAACTCTTAGGTCTTATTGACTCCAAAGTGACCACTAAGTGCACCATTGTGCTTTTTGTGAATCAAGTTTTCCCTAATTTATCCTCTAGTGACACATAACTGACTTCCTTTAAATAATAGATCACTTTACATAGTATATTTAGGAAATTCACCATGGAAATGATTCTTATATTATTTACATTCCTTGTATATCTCTATAAAGTCTTCATCTTCTGCATATAGGTCTTTAAAACTCTCAATACCCATGCTCTACAGTTGTACTTCTTGTATTGTCAGAATTCTTCTACTAAGTGCATCAGCCACTTTTTTATGTACTCCTTTCGTGTGCTTGACGTTGAAGGTGTAAGCCTGCAAGTACTCCACCCATTTCATGTGTTTATGACTAAGCTTGTCTTGTGAATTCAAAAAGCTAAGTGCTTGATTGTCTGAATACACCCCAAATTCCTTTGGAAGCAGATAGTGCCTCAATTTCCTTAGTGCTTGGACTAGATCATACATCTCTAATTCATAGGAATAACACTTCCTTTTTGCATCACTGATCTTCTCAACTAAGCTTTTCTTGTGAATTCAGAAAGCTAAGTGCTTGATTGTCTGAATACACCACAAATTCCTTTGGAAGTAGATAGTGCCTCAATTTCCTTAGTCCTTGGACTAGATCATACATCTCTAAGTCATAGGAAGAAAACTTCCTTTTTGCATCACTGAGCTTCTCACTATGGAAAGCCACTGGTCTCCCTTCTTGGCTTAGAACTGCCCCAATGGCCAAATTGCTAGAATCACACTCAACTGTGAAAATTCTCTCAAAACTTGGTAATGTCAAGATGGGTTGAGTGGAAATATTCTTATTCAACAACTCAAATCCTTAGTTTTCATACCATACAAACTTATTTTTCATCTCACCTTTACGGTTTCTAGCATAGGAGTACAAATAGCACTAAACTGCTTAATGAACTTCCTATAATATTGAGCTAAACCATGAAAGCTTCTGACCTTTGTTGTAGTTTTGGGAGTAGGCCAGTTGACAATGGCTTCCACCTTGCTTGGATCTATCTTGAGGTTTCCATGAGACAACACAAACCCAAGAAACACTAACTCCTACTTTAGGAATTTACACTAATCCAAATTGATCATCAGTTTTTCCTCATGCAGTCTCTTGAATACAATTTGCAGATGCATTAAGTGTTCATCTTTAGTCCTACTAAAGATTAGGATATCATCCAAATACACTACAACAAACTTACCAATGTAGTCCTTGAGTACTTTGTTCATCAGCCTCATGAATGTAGATGGGGCATTTGATAGCCCAAATGGCATTACAAGCCATTCATACAAACCTTCTATAGTTTTGAAGGCAATCTTCCATTCATCTCCCTCATTGACTCTAATTTGATGATAACCACTCTTTAGGTCAATCTTTGTAAAGTACCTTTCTCCTCCTAAACAATCCATTAGCTTTTTTATCCTATGAATAGGAGACCTATACCTAATGGTGATTCGGTTAATGGCTCTGGAATTAGTGCATAGCCTCCAAGTTCCTCCCTTTTTGGGTGCTAGGATAGTGAGTACAACACATGGGCTTATACTTTTCCTAATGAGGCCTTGGTTTAGGATCTCTTGGATTTATTTCGCAATTTCCTCATTTTGTTGAGGGGTCATCTTATAGGAAGCTTTGTTAGGAAGGGTAGCTCCTAGGATAAATTCAATTTGGTGACTAATAGCTCTCTTAGGGGGTAGGATTTCTGGTGTCCATCACTGACAATGTCTTTGTACTCCTTAAGAAACTCTTGTACTTCTTTAGGAATATTTTTCTCCTTTACTATATTTTATGCATCTTCTTCCTTTGGCTTCAAAACCAAATCATATGCTACTCCCTCTCCTTCCTCTATAATTTCTAGGAACTCCTTCTCACTCACCAATAGGAATTAGGGCCTGAGGATTTAACTTCTCCTTCTTCTAACAATGACTGGATTTTGAAATTCACACCATCCTTCTTGAAGGAATATGCATTCTTAGCTCCATCATTCATGGCTTGTCTCTCAAATTGTCATGGTTTGTCAACTAAAAGGTGACATGCATACATAGGCAGGACGTCACACAATACCTTATCTTTATATCTACCAATTGAGAAGTCCACCCATGCTTGTTCATTCACAAGGACATGTTGTCCTTTATTCAACCAAGTAACCTTGTAAGGGTTACTATGTGGAATCCTCTTCCTCTTTAGTTTACTGATTGCCTCCTCTGATACAATGTTTTTAGTAGACCCTGAGTCTATGTTGACTCTACATACTTTACCCACCATCTTTCACTTCACTCTGAATAGTTCTCTTCTCTGGCTTGGCTCCTCTCTCACTGGTTCTTTGATCATTGTTCTTCTTATCATCATATTTTTTTCTTCCTCTGATTCTAGGGGTACCTCAGGGTGTTTGTTTCCACTACTAGAATCCTCTTGCAAAAATTTTACTCTCTTGTCACTTCCTTGAGAAGTAGAGCCTTTCTCTGGACACCTATAGGCAGGGTGTCCCATCTAGTTGCAGTGATAGAATTTCACAGTTACAAAATAGGAACTTCTTCCTTGGTTATTACCTCTTCCTCTCCAATTTGTATTAGAGCCTCTTCCTCTATTGAAGATTCCTTTGTTTGAGCTTCCTTCTTGTTGTTCAGTCAACTTGGTTTCTCCTTGAGTCTTTGATGGGGAGATCTAACTCACAAGAGAAATCTTTCTCTTCTCAAGACCTTGTCTCTGGTCTTCCTAGGGTAATTCACTCTACCCTACCTAGAGGTCACTTCTATGTTCCTCTACTCCCACTAGATCTCTCCAACAACTACAAACTCACTCATCTCCTTCACAATGCCTAATGTGCATCCATAGGCTCAAACTTGCACCTATCTTCCCAAATTTTTCTTAGCAATGGAAATGGGGTTTGTTACTATTCCCCCTTCAATTTTCACTATTCATGATCCATCCCCTTGGTTTCTTGTATAGGTTTTCAATCGAGTTTCTAGTTTTCTAGTTTTAGGCTTTGTAGCCCTTTTTACCCAATTAGGCCTCCTAGAAAATAAATTCTTGGATTTCTTCACAAATGTCCTTAAAAACCCCCTAAAATAACTAAGGATTATTTACAATACCACCCTAGTCTCAAGGATTTTCTAGGTCTTAGGTCTTCAAGTTGTTCGTACACAGGATTTCCACCAAACCCCTATTTTCAAGGGTTTCTAGTGCATGTAGTCCAGTCAAGTTTCTTTTCTTTCACTAGTTTATCTAATGGCCTCTTTTGACCTTATCCTTGCATACACATATCAAGGACACATGCCTGTATACCTCTCCACCATTGATTGGATCAAACCAATCCATCTAGCAAGTTCTCTTGCTTCTGTTCTGTTCAAACTCCTAGCCAGAATACCACTGTACTCACCTAGTGCTTGATGGAAAAATTAAATCCCATACACATAAAACCTCTAAAATACATATTTACACTACTTACACAGTCCCCTACTTGATTCCAAGTGGCCATGGAATTTCAACCATCAAAACTCAAGTGGGACTCATTTTTACATGATTGGCTCTAAACAAACCAGCGAACCAGTGAAACTAAAGGAATTTACAAAACAATAAAAAAAAGTGCTAAACTAAACAACTAACATCCCATAGAGTAATTACATAACAATTATCATAGGTTCAATGCATTAAACCAATCCACTCAATCCATTAAAGGTCTGGATGAAGGATTTGTTACAAAAACACAGTCCAAATCTTTACTTTCCAAAACACAGTTCGTACACTAACACATCCAACCCTTAGATTAGGGTTTGTCTGGGATTATATATTCTATTCCCCCATTTTTGAAACCCTAGGTCAGGATTAGAACACCATTAAATCCATTTCCTATATTTTAGGAAATGTTGTCATGACAACTTTGCAAAGTTGTCATGAGCAAATTTTACAACTTTTTCTCATTTTATGTTCCACTAACCTAACTTCCTCAATTCGACTCTAAATCATTCCATTAGACCTTAAAACACTTAAAAATATCAAAATAAAAAATGCCACTCCATTTTGGACTCTTGGTCAAACTTTGACCCATGTTGACTTTCCTAGGACTTAAACACTAAAGCCTAATTGAACACACAAAAGACATGACTCTAAACACTCTTACGTCTAAACACACACCAAATAAAACTTGAGACTTTATCATTAGTCCTTATTACCCTGGTGGTTGGCCAGAACCACCTACAAGCCAAAATTTGTAAAGATCTTCCTTGAGACCTTAAGGTGCTCCTACACCATTCTCCCCCTACAACAAGAAATTCAAGGTACCTTAGGTGTGACAAACTCCAGACTGATGTCATGCTTCTTAAAGTAACTCTCTTCTGTCCAAGTAGCCTCTGACTCAGGTTGTTGCTCCCATTTGACTAGATGCTCCATGTAAGTCTTACTCCTAGTCTTCTTCTTCACTCTTGAATCCAAAATTCTCTCCACTTGTTGCTTGATCTGATCAGGTACTTGGAGTTCTTCCACATCCTTAGTCATCTCTGTACTATAGTTTCCCTCATCTATTTCGAGTACATTGTACTGAATCAAGTCCTTCACATTGAAAATGGAGTAACTCGGAAGACATAACAATCACCAATTGATAATCAATCAAAGAAAATTTATAACCGCTTAGATGCCCCTAGTGTGTAACATCATGGGAACATAAAAAAGTCATAATCAAACCAAGACTAGGCTATGTGGTTAAGTAGTATTGACAAATACTGTGGATTCATTTCTCAAGTGTAATAGAGATTCATCAATCAACATTTTTAAGTAATATGTTTTTCATGTGTGAGTGTATGAGATTAATATTGTGAGAAATTGCAATCCAATGTAGTGTTTAGGAACACTGGTTGATTAAAGTGTTGAGAAACACTAGTACGGTAAAAGTGTTTGATTAAAGTGTTGAGAAACACTAGTATGATGTCTATTATAGGTAAGTGATGTTGAAGAAACACCTTTGTTTGTGATAGTGATGTTTTGATGCAAGTATTGAGAAATACTTTTTTGAGAGGAAAACCATCCTAGACAGGAACCTAGGATAACCTAGCAGACGCAACCTAACATGCTAGAAAAGATGCCATGAGTGTAGAATGACTATTCTTAAGATGAAAATGTAGACCAATCCAAGGAAAGGATATGACATTTGTAAGGAATTAGAGTCAACCAATAGCACAGGTGCCATCATGAAAGATTAGTATCATCAATGCATTTATAGATAGAGTATGAGTGATGCCTGTTTGCCAGGTTTTCACCACTCAGAAAAGCTTTTTATTTTTGCTACCTAGACACCTATTTGCCAGGTTTTCGCCAAGGCACTTTTCTCTTTTTCAACTTTTTGTTCTTTTTTTATTTTTTTATTTTTATTTTTGTAGTATCAAGGTGCCTGTTTTCCAGGTTTTCACCAAGGATACCCTTTTTTAGGACTTTTTCCACTATTTTTGGATTTCTTCAGGATCAATTTTTTTTTTTTTTTGGTATTTTCTGAGAATTTTCCCTGCACAGGCTCTGCTAACCAGATGTCAAGCGTAGAACCGCTTCAAATGTAGAGTATTGATGGGATTAGGAAGAACATCTCCCTTAGGTGTAGCCAACTAATACGCTCTAGTCCCAAAATTTGCAGTAATGACATAAGGCCCCAGCCAGTTGGGTTCAAACTTCCCTTTTTGTTCTCTGTTTGGCTGGTTTTTAGGATTCTCTTTTAGAACGAGATCCCCCACTTGAAATTGTCATGGTTTAACCTTTTTATTGTACCCTTTTGACATGTGTTTTTGGTACACTTTCAAATGATCGAATGCTTGTTGTCTGCGTTCATTGAGTAATTCTAGTAAATTCACCCTATCAATGCAACATTGTTCATCGGTAACAAGACCTTGGAGAGATACCCACAAAGATGGAATTTCTACCTCAATAGGAAGCACTGCTTCTGCGCTATAGACTAGATCAAATAGCATGGCTCCAGTTGGTGTTCTAATACTTGTGTTGTAGGACCAAAGTGCCAAATTTAATTTTAAATGACAATCCCTGCCAGACTTACTCACAGTTCTATGTAATATTTTAAGGACGTTCTTGTTAGATGCCTCAGCTTGTCCATTATCTTGAGGATAATGGATTGAAGAACAATGATGAGTGATGTGAAACTGTGTGCAAAGGTCTTCGATGTCTTGGTTTTTAAATTGACCCCCATTGTCTATTACAATAGAAGAGGGTATCCCATACCTACAAATAATGTAGTTCAAGATAAACATAGCTACTTTTTTGCCAATGGCTTTGATCAGCGGCACGGCTTCGACCCACTTAGTGAAATACTCAGTGGCCATAATGATGTACTTGTGTCCACTTTAAGAATTAGGATATATTTTTCCAACCAAATCAAAGGACCATTGCTGAAATGGCCAATGTGTTATAAATGGTATGAGTTCTCTAGCACGAGCATGGATGATATTTCCATGTCTTTGACATTTGTGACATGTTTTTGAAAATAGAACAACATATTTTTCCATCGTGCACTAGTAGTGGCCAACTCTTAGTAGTTTTTTAGCTAGTGAAAATCCATTTGAGTGTGATCCACATACACCTTCGTGAACCTCTTTTAATGTGCGATATGAATCTTCTTGTTCTAAAAACCTAAGAAGTGTACCATCGAGACCTCATTTATATAAGTGATTTGTAATAAGGACATAACGTGATGTTGTCCTAATTAAGGTTCATTTTTCATTCCTTGATAGGCCATTAGGTAGAGTTTGGTCAGTAAGATAAGTAATGAGTTTGGTGTTTCGGGATTGGTCTTGGGCATTTAAAGCACAAATTACTTGGTACTCAGGTGTATCAAAAGCTGGATAGGATAATTCTTCCACCAAGAATTCATAGCAGAATTGATATTTTCCAGTTGTAACATGGATGCTAGTGTAGCCATAGCATCTGCAGCTTTGTTTCTATCCTTGGTATTTGCTAGAATGTGACGAAGACAAAGTACTTTTTCAATTCTTCAACCAATTGTTTAAAAGGCATCAACTTCTCATCTTTAGTCAGATAGTCTCCATTTACTTGGTTAATAATAAGTTGGGAGTCACCATACACATGTAACTCTATGATCTTCCATTCCATAGCTAGCATAAGACCATTCACTAATGCTTCATATTCAGAAATGTTATTTTTGCATGGAAACATCAATTTGTATGCCTTGGGTATTTTCTAGCCTTGAGGATTGATAAAGAGAACTCATGCTCTAGATCCTTGCTGTGTGAAAGAACCATCAAAGTACATCTTCCATGGATGTTTAGTTAAATGCGTGATTGTTTCATTAGGAAATTCAATTATCAAAGTTGTGTCATTGCAAGGGTGAATTGGCTAATTGATCAGTGAGGACTTGTCCTTTAATATCCCTTCTATCCACATACTCAATATCGAATTCACTTAGAATTAGGACTCACTTTGCTAGCCTTCCTGTTAATGTTGTCTTGCTTCTGAGGTATTTAAGAGGATCTATCTTTGCAATAAGCTTTACTATATGTGAGAGAATATAGTGTCTCAATTTCTATGATCCAAAGACAACTACTAAGAAAGCTTTTATCAATTATACTGTAATTGAGTTCATAAGACACTAATGTCCTACTGATATAGTAGATTGCTCGTTCCTTTTTATTTTCATCTTCTTGAGCTAGCAATACTTCCAGCAATGTAGTTATAGCTGAGATATATAGGAGCAATGGATTTCCATGAATGGGTGCCATGAGAATGGGAGGAGTAGCCAAGTAATCTTTTAATTCTTTGAATTTTCTTTCACAATGGTCATCCCATTTGAAGGTAACGCCCTTATGTAGTAGTTTAGTAAAAGGTTGTGCTCTATCTGCAAGTTGTGATATAAATCTCTCGATTGACTGGAGTCTTCCTTACAACATCCTCATTTGACTAACATTGCATGGAGGTGACATTTCCAGTGATGAGGCCAATTTAAGGCCTAATCTGGTTTATAATTTCATGTGTTTTTATGCTTAAAACTTGAGAACTTCATGGCTTTCATAGGACTTCTTCGGACTGTTTATGCTTATATTAGAAAAGTTCTATATATATGTGTGTGTGTGCATTTTAAGTTTATGAATATGCTATTTATATGTTACATGGTTATATGGGATGAATCTTGTATCTTTTCTTCCTACATTAAGTTGGGTGGTTTTTCCTATAGCCACGTGATAAGAGCAAGCTAGTGAAGAAAACTTATTATGGATTTTGTCTTGGATATATATGCACACTAATCTTTTGCAGGAAATGGCGAGTCAGCGGGAAAATAATAATTCAACATCAAAAGATGAGGTGGTTCCATAAAGAGAATAATTATTTTCCAGACTCATGATGATTCCACCACTCCTGGTCGTTAGCAGTTTCTGCTATAGGCTGGGTCAATACGAAGTAAATCCAGCAGTTGCGCATTCCTAGATTTAGGTGTAATTGAATACAGCTTGTTCCTACATTTAAAGATGTTGATCATGTATCTTAAATATTATCTTATCCCTAGTGTTGGGGAATCCTTGTTGCAAGGAGTTCTATTTTAAAAGTTATAGCTAAATAAGCTGGAAGTTTTGGTTCCTTAGTTATTTTTTATAGGAATCCTTTTGTAATCTAGTAATAGAGAAAATACAATCTTGTTACCACATTTTTGTATCTATGTTTTATGATTGAATAAATGAGATCTTCAATTCTTAATCTCTGAGTTTTGTTTCATTCACTCTTCCGTGGGGGCCCACACGGGAGGTGAACTTAGTTCATAGTTCAGTGGGAATTAGTCTTAAGTCATTTGAATCATTTAGGACTATGTTGCTCCTACAACCATTTAGTAACATAACTGTTGGTTGTTCCTGCATTATAAAGCAAATAGTTAGTTTTTTTCATAGCATGTTCTAAGAGCTGTAGATTAAACTGTCGATTCTATTTCCTAGTTTAGTATCTCTTTCAACATTTTTATTACGTAAATGGTAATGACACTCAAGGTGGATTAGAGAATATACTTTGTTGATACCATTTCAAGCTTACGTCCCTGGTTGATAATTCAAATGAGTTCAGTATGTTATTTCTAGTAAGATAAAGATGTCAAATCCTTAGTTACAAGGGTATTATTCTGACCAGCCATTTTTTGGCGCCGCTATCAAGGACGGTGTCAATCTAGTCCATACCAGAGTCATTTTCTTAGTTTAAAATTCTGCATTATTCTATATGCATAAAAGAAAAGATCATCTTGGGAGATTCCTTCCTCACCATAATCAGGCTGAACCTTTTGATATCTTTAACCTTGAGCTTGAGGAACCCCAAATTGTGAATGTAGAGATTGAAGAACCGTTTGAAAACCCATTTGCTGACGCCCATGAATAGCTAATTTCACCATCATCTTCTAACTCATCCCTGAATTTGAATGAAATTTTTATTGAACCCGAATATCAACCCCAATAGCCAGGCCCTCCTCTAATGATGGCTCAACCTACATTTCCTTTCCCTATTCCTCCTTAATAGGGTAACTAGAATCTAAAGAACATACCAGCCTCTTCACTTCCAAAATTTTATGGCCTTGTTACTGAAGACCCAAAGACCTTCCTCTTTGAGTTTGATATCCTCTCTAGGAGTTATGACTATACAACTGATTCCCACAAGCTCAAGTTGTTTCCCTCAAATCTTAAAGAGGTTTCTCTAAGGTGGTTCATGGGGCTCGGAGCTAATGCTATAGAAGATTGGGATGCCATGAGAAACACATTTCTTTCCAAATATAAGGAATACTGTAGGGGTTGAGATTTAAAAGGAGATGACATTTTCAAAATGTCTCAAAAGGAGGATGAGACCTTGGAGGATTATGCCTCAAGGTTTATGTTCGATTTGCAGTGGAATACCCAACATCAATTGAATGGGGAATCCCAAAAGCATCTTTTTCTCAAAGGTGTTAATGATGGGAGTATATAAGCTTTGGACCTTGTGGCTAGTGGTGAAATCACTCAGAATAATTGGGTACACATAAAAATATATGTCTGAACTATTCAAGGGATATTGTTAAGAAGGGTAGGGGAATCAGAGATTTTCCTCATAAGCCCAATAGTTCAGGAGTATCAAAGATGGAGTTGTCCAATCTTCTATTTGATTTCAAGCAGGACATCATTAATGATGTTGCTACTCAACTAGATAGCATGCAGGCCCAAAGGAAGAAGGAAGATGTTGATTCTATGTTGGCTGAATATTGTCCGCATTGTCGAGAAAAGAAGAGGAATTGCAAGTGCAAGTCTGTTTCCAGTTTGGAGTCTCAGCCGATGTCTACCAAATTCAAAGTTGTTGATGAAAATGGGGAAGTGCTCTATGTTGCTCAACGTAGGCCATGGGCCCTAAGACCCGGTATGCCACAAGACCCTCTTCAAAGTTATAATAATAATATTCAATGGAAAAAAATTCATAATATAGGTCCCCAAGGATTTAGTGGGCATAATAATTGGCAAAAACCTCAGCAGGGTTGGCAACAACCTTAGCAGGGTTGGCAACAACCTCAACAGGGTTGGAAACAACCTCAGCAGGGTTGGAAGAAACCTTAAGAGTGTTGGAAACAACCTTAGCAAGGTTGTAAATAGCCTCAGCGGGATTGGTAACAGTCTCAGCAACGTTGGCAACAACCCAACCAATGGCCTAGCCAGTCCAATCAGCAGGCTTTAATGCCTCCACCTCAACAATAAGCTATAATGCCTCCTCCTACAGCTAATAGAAATCTACCTAAGAAAATCCAGCTGCCAACACAACCTTATCCTTATCCTAATAATAATCCACCAGCTCAATAGCAAAGCTATGCCATCTCCTTGAATGATATCCATCTAAGGTCAGGAACTACTCTTGCTTCTCCTCAAATGCCTATAATAATAGAAGTTGAAGAGTCCCCTTCTGAGAATGTGGATGTGACAAGTCCATAGGCCTCTCTTGTATTCAAAACACCCCCATTTCCTCAAATGTTAGTAGACCAAGCTGAGCCCCCAATGAACCAAGCAGTTGCCAATTTTCTCAACCAACTGAAGCAGATGACAGTAAAAATACCATTACTTTTTTCTATCAAAGTTCATGTTTACACTAAGGCCATCAGAGAAGCTTGCATCAAACATCCCAGGAGAAAGAATAAAGATCCTAAAACTATTCATGTTGTAGGGTAGTTGTCTGATCTTATGTGGGAAAAGTTAGCTATTCCCAAATATTCTGACCCAGGGAGTCCTGTAGTTACTATCACCATTCATGGAATGCAAGCTCAAAATGCCTTAGTTGATTTGGGTGCCTCTATAAATGTCATGACTAAGAAGGTATTGTCTCAATTGAATATTCTTTGCCTTAGAGATACACCAACCATCCTGTAGCTTGTCGATAGTTCTACTATGAAACCAGATGGGATGATAGAGGATGTCATAGTTACATTGCACTTTTAGGAGTATCCAGTTGATTTTGTTGTCCTCTCACCTAAAGCCGATATGGGAGGGTATCTTATAATTCTAGGGAGACCATGGTTAGCCAATGTTGATTCCTTCATAGCCTATAGGTCAGGGAAGATGACAATATCTAATGGTATCCATACTAAAAACTTAACTCTATATTCCCCTGCTCAACCCATGTTGTAAGATGATGATGTAGTATGTCCAGAATTAGAAGATGTTGAATTAGAAGCCAACTCAATCCATCATCTCATGATGATAGGTAGAGATCCATTTTTAGCCTCTAGGGAATATGATGAGATAATTTCATCCATTTTCACAAATGAATATGGCTCTCAGTTGTGTTCCCAGTCGGACTGTATCTTGGAAACTATTTTTTCATCTCCAAATGCACCTCCATACTCACCATCCTCCCACTTTCTTCATTCGTTATTACCCCATGAGATGGATTCTCTCCAATTGCTTAGATATCCATGTTGGATAAGGTAATTAAAATGGAAGTTAGTCCAGGGAAGGAGTTGAATGTAAGTAGTACCTTTTCACTACCACACCAGAAAGATATCCTAACATTGCTACAGGAAAATCAGCAGGAATTTACCTGGGATTATATAGACATGAAGGGGTTGGATCCTAAACTTTGTACTCATAGAATCTACATTAGCCCAGAATATAAACCTGTGCAGCATCCCCAGAGGAGAGTTAATCCTATCCTAAGAGACATACTCAAGACTAAGTTTCAGAAGCTATTAAATGTTGGTTTCATCTAGCCCATCTCTAATAGCCAATGGGTTTCACCCTTAGTTGTAGTACCCAAAAAAGGGGATAAATGGAGAGTTTGTGTGGACTATAGGGAGCTAAATAAATCCACTAAGAAGGACCATTTTCCACTCCCACTTATAGACCAATTCGTTGATAATTTAAATGGCAAGAAATATTTCTCTTTCCTGGATGGGTTTAGTGGCTACAATCAAATCAAAATAGCTCCAGAGGATCAAGATAAAACCACCTTTATCTATCCATGGGGAACCTTTTCATACTCTATCTACCTTTTGGCTTGTGCAATGCTCCAGCAACTTTCCAATGGGCTATCATAAGTATCTTTTCAGACATATCTGCTGACTGTATGGAAATTTACATGGATGACTTTACTACCTATGAGAACACTTTTGATGAAGCTAAAGCCAATCTCGAAAAAGTACTCAGGATATGTCAGGACTACAATATTTCTCTCAATAGTGAGAAGTGCTTCATGATGATGGAGGAAGGTGTTGTTTTAGGACATTTCATCTCCTCACATGGTATTCAGGTAGATCCAGCAAAGATTGCAGTAATCAGCACCCTGTCTACACCAGAAAAGAAAAAGGATGTCAGCAGTTTTCCCGGGCATGCTAGATACCATAGGAGGTTAATTAAGAATTTCAGTCAAATTGCAGCACCCCTTTGTAACTTGTTGAAAAAGGATTCTGAATGTGACAAGTCCTTCCTACAGCTTAAGGATGTTCTCACAACAGCACCGATATTGAGAGGTCCTAATTGGGTATTTCCATTCCATATTCATACAGATGCCTCCGACTATGCTATTGGAGCAGTCCTTGGCCAGAAGGAAGATGCAGTAGAGCATGCCATTTATTTCATTAGTAAGAACCTATAGAGCATGGAATTCAATTACACTGTGACAAAGAAGAAATTTCTTGTATTAATCTATGCACTGAATAAATTTAGGCATTATATTACTGGTTATGAGATCTTTGTCCATACTAACCATTCAGTGATCAAGTACCTGATGAATAAACCCACCATATCTGGGAGGTTGGCTTGATGGTTGTTGTTGATGCAGGAATTTAATATTACTAATGTGGACAAGCCAGGGAAAGCCAATATTGTAGCTGAATTTATCTCTCGCTTGCATGTTCCTTATGATCCTGCAGCCATTGATGATAGTTTTCCAGATGAGCATCTTTTCCTATTATTAGCACAAAACCCATGGTATGCTGACATTGCAAACTATCTCACCATAGGAAGGACACCAGCTCACTTCTCTTCCAAGGAACGCAAATTGTTGGCTGAGAAAATTTTTAAATTTTCTTGGATTGTTGGATTCATGTTTTACACTGGTCCAGATCAGATCATGAGATGATGCATCAAAGAAGATGAAACTTATGATATCCTTCGGGCATGTCATGATGAGACATGTGGTGGCCACTTTTCAGCAAAGAGAACATCGTTCAAGATTTTGACCACTAGATATTATTGGCCAACTTAGTATACCAAGAAATGTGATCAGTGCCAATGCATGGCAAGGCCTACTAAAATGGATGAGATGCCCCTGCAGCTGCACGTAGTTGTGACACCTTTTGACAAATGGGGAATTAAATTTTTGGAACCAATCAAACCTTCTTCTCAAGGTAAGTCTTACATTTTGGTCTGCACCGATTATGTCACTAAGTGGGTTGAGGCTAAACCTATGAAGCATCCTTGGGATAACAATGTTGCCAAATTATTATATGAATTCATTTTTACAATATTTGGTGTCCCTTGGGAGTTAGTGTCTGATTAGGGAGCTCAATTTACTTCCAACCTCATAGTTGCTTTAATGGAAGAGTATAAGATTTTACATGGCAAGTCATATCCTAACCATCCACAAGCCAATGGCCAGGTAGAAGTCACCAATTGGGAACTGGAGGCCATCCTTACCAAGACATTCTCTGTTCATAAAAAATATTGGGTGTCCAAGCTTCCTGAAGCACTCTGGGCTTATTGGACAAGTTGGAAATCTACTATCAGATTCACCCCATTTCAGTTAGTTTATGGAAAGTCTACTATGATGCTAGTTGAATTTGAGCATAAAACCTTACAGACAACATTAGATCTCAATCTAGATCTTACTAAAGCTCAACAAGAGCGCATACTCAACCTAAATAGTCTTGATGAGTGGAGGAAACTGCTTTGTCTAACTCGGAGTTGGTGCAGCAACAAAGGAAGAAATGGCATGATAAATTTATTAAGGATAAGACATCTGTAGTTGGTGACTGGGCCCTCCTATACGATTCCAGATACCAGCATGCTCCAGGTAAGTTTCAAACGCATTGGTTGGGGCACTATGAATTTTTTTCTATTTTTCCCAATGGTTTTGTTCAGTTGTCTACTGTTGATCTTGTCCCTTTCAAATTGCTGGTTAATGGTCAATGACTTAATTTTTACCATAAACCTCAAAGCAAAGAGGAGTTCCTGCAATAATTTCAATTTGATAATGGTCAAGGGTCTCCTGTAGCAAATGGATATGAGCGGCCCACTCATATTTGTTCTTCTCTCTAGCCACATTCGCATTGTTCCATGATAAACACCTTTGTTAGGAAAGTACTTTCTCCACAATAAATTCCATCTCATTATTTCTTGTCTTTCACCCATCCATCTCATCATTCTCCAATAATGGATAACAATTTCATCACGCCGTCAGCGCTTCATCAAGTTTGTGTACACTATCCCTGATAATTAATTTATTAATTTGTTATTTTTTACTTGGCTACGCTCTTGTCACATGTGCAATTTTGGGACCAATTGCTCACTTAAGTTGGGGGGAAATCTTAGATTTGTTTTATATATTTATGTACATATTGTGTGCTATTCTTTTTAAACTTTTTAAATGATTTGCACTTTTGCACGAATGTTGCCAAATTTAGATTTCATGATTTGACAACCTTGAAAAGAGCGATTTGTTTCACACAAAAATAGAAAGGTGGCTAGTACGGAAGTCTGCCATGTAATTATGAACAGTTAACTCTTGATGTCTTGTAGATTTGCACTCATATTCTCATGCAGAACCTAAATTCTTGAAACTCCAGAACTTTTCATCTTTGAATTACCTATAGCTTTGCACTCTTCGCCTTCTTTAAATTCCTTATTATAGCTTTCTTGTACTCTCTGCAAATGTTGTGTGTCCATTGATACTCTGCGAAGATGGGTGGTGGTTTGGTTCAGTGTGAACCTATGGTTCATGATCTTTTGTTAAACAATCAGGCTTTCATGTCACGTTTTCAAGCCAAGGGTTGGTTGGATTACATTCTAAAGCTCACCAGCTGGGATGGAGAAGTGGCATTGCATTTTTTAGACACACTGCATGATGGAGTGGCCACCGTCAAAGGGTTGAGGGTGTCATTTTCACAAACAGTTTTGGCAGAGGTCATGGGATTACTACACGAAGGAGAATAATTCTTAGATAGCTTCGACCTGGAAACTGCTAAAGCACAATTTACTCTACATGAAGACCCACCACTAGAGGTTGAAAAGAAGCAGGGTACTAGCAGGTTATCCCTACCAGAACCTTACAAGAAATGTGCAGTATATGTGACAAAATATTTCACTTGTGAAGGTTGTCAAGCATACCTCCATGTTGTTCATTTCAAATTCTTAAGTTGTCTATGTCATGATAATCAGTCCATAAATGTACCCAATTTCTTGTTCAATATCCTGAAGAAGAGGGCTTCTCTGGTACAAGAAGGTAAGCCTAATATAGTCTCCCACCATTATCTGATTAATTTAATTGTTGAAAAATCCTTAAGAGAATAGGCGAACATGTCGTGAGAAGATTTTATCTTGGGGGAATTTGATAAGGGAACCCTAAGTCCTTTAAGGTGTAGAGTGGGGAAAAGGGTCCAAACAAAACATGGGGTTTTCAAGATTATTGAAGAATTAGATCAATTTCACAATGGAAAATAGCATGAGCTCCATGGTGTGTTACCTCCGGTAGAGAAAGGCAAAGTTACTGGGTTCCACTTACATTTCAACCACCCCTGCTTATTTCCCCTCTATTGGCCAACTCAGAAAATTTGGAAGACTATGATATGGCAGGGGAAGTGAGAAGGTGGGAGTCACACAGGGACATAAAAGGATTCTACTAGAACTTGGCAGGGGGAGGTATTGGTCAGAGTACAGCTGCAAATCATAGAATGACAGCGAGGGTAAAGAACTACATGTTTGCTAGAGGACCAGCAAAAGGCAAAGCTGGGGAGAAATGATGAGGTCGATTTAAGGCCTAATCTGGTTTATAATTTTATGTGTTTTATGCTTAAAACTTGAGAACTTCATGAGCTTTCATAGGACTTCTTCGGACTATTTATGCTTATATTTTAAAACTTCTATATATGTGTGTGTGCATTTTAAGTTTATCAATATGTTATCTATATGTTACATGGTTATATGGGATGAATCTTGTATCTTTTCATCCTGTATTACGTTTGGTGGTTTTTTCTGTAGCCATGTGATAAGATCAAGCTAGTGAAGAAAACTTATTATGAATTTTGTCTTGGATATATATGCATGCTAATCTCTTGTAGAAAATGGTGAGTCAGGGGGAAAAGAAGAATTTAACATCAAAAGATGAGGTGGATCCATAAAGAGAATAACTATTTTTGGGACTCATGATGATTCCACCACTCCCGGTCATTAGTAGTTTCTGTTGTAGACTGGGTCAATATGGATTAAATCCAGCAGTGGCGCGTTCTTAGATTTAGGCATAATTGAATACAGCTTGTTCCTGCATTTAAATATATTGATCATGTATCTTAAATATTGTCTTATCCCTGATGTTGGGGAATCCTTGTTGCAAGGAGTTCTATTTTAAAAGTTGTAGTTAAATAAGCTAGAAGTTCTGGTTCCTTAGTTAGTTAGTTTTTACGGGAATCCTTTTGTAATCCAGTAATCGAGAAAATACAATATTGTTACCACATTTTTGTATCTATGTTTTATGATTGAATAAATGAGATCTTCAGTTCTTAATCTCTGAGTTTTGTTTTATTCACTCTTCCGTGGGGGCCCACGCGGGAGGTGAACTTAGTTCATAGTTCAGTAGGAATTAGTCTTAAGTCATTTGAAGCATTTAGGACTTTGTTTCTCCTGCAGCCATTTAGTAACAAAATTGTTGGTTGTTCCTGCAGTATAAAGAAAATAGTTAGTTTTCTGTCATAGCATGTTCTCAGAGCTATAGATTAAACTGTCGATTCTATTTCCTAGTTTAGTATATCTTTCAGCATTTTCATTATGTAAATGGTAAGGACACTCAAGGTGGACTAGAGAATATACTTTTCTGATACTATTTCAAGCTTACATCCCTGGTTGATAATTCAAATGAGTTCAATATGTTATTTCTAGTAAGATAAGGATGTCCAATCCTTAGTTACAAGGGTATTATTTTGGCCAATCATCCAGTATAGATTTAACTTTTTCAAGGTCCACCTCAATTCCTTTTGCTGATACAATAAACCCTAGTAACTTCCCTTATTGGACTCCAAAGGCACATTTCTTTGGATTAAGCTTGAGTTGAAATTTCTCCATGCGATCTAATATCTTCTGCAAGTCTTCAATATGAGTAGTTCTTTTTTTTTTACTTGGCTAAGGTATCGTCCACATAGTCCTCCATGTTTTTATGTATCATATCATGGAATATGGTTTTCATATCTATTTGGTATGTAGCGACAGCATTCTTTAATCCAAATGGCATAACGTTCCAGCAAAAATTTCCTCATACGCATGTGAATGTTGTATTTTCTTAGTCTTCAGGAGCAATCTTAATCTGGTTGTAGCCTGAGAAACCATCCATGAGTGAGTACATCTGATAGCCTATTGTAAGATCTATGATCATATCAATATTTGGCAGTGGAAAATCATCGTTAGGACATGATTTGTTTAAGTCTCTAAAGTCTGTGAAAATCCTGATAGATTTATTTGTTTTGGATATTTGTACCACGTTAGAAATCCATCCTGCATAAGCGATGACTCTTATGAATCCATATTTTAATAGTTTTTCTAGCTCTGCTTTCACCAGTAATGCAACATGAGAATGCATCTTTCTTAATTTATGTTTCACGGGTTTGATCCTAGGAGCTATGGATAAATGATGCATTATTAATTCAGGATCGATTCCAGGCATATTAGTGCAAGACCATACAAAATTGATCTTTTTCTATTTTAGGAACTCAGTGAATTGTATCTTTTCCTCTTTTTATAAGGATTGTGCCAAGTGAATAAATTGAGGAACTTCAGTTGTTCCCAAGTTAACTAGTTGTGTAGGTTCTATCATAACTGAATATCTTTCTTGAAAGTGCTCAGGGAGGATATCAAGAATCTCATCTTTTGGTGCCTCTGGGAGGTTTTCACCATCATATACGTCTTTTATTTTTACTTTTTTAGAATCTGATACTACCACAACGTGGTTTTCACCATCAGTTCTTTGTTTCTTTTTATTTTTCAATTTGTGACTAGGAAACTTGATATCCTCCTCTGACATGTTCACGCTCCTTGCATTAGTGGAAGAAGGATAGGGTTCACAAGCATTCAGATAACAGACCAAAGTGTATTCATTAGGGGAGTTCATGATAGGAGTAGGATCTGAATTAGTCAAATCAATAAGGTTAGGGTTTATCAAGGATAATGATTCGTAGTTTGGTAAGGACAACATCATGTCAGTGTTACAACTATTAACTGACAAGACATGTTTTGTTAAGTCAACTTCTATGGCATTTAGATCATCAAGAGTTAAATCGTCATTAATAGGGTCATTGTTAGTAATATGCAAACCTAACTCTAGTGACTCATCTATTGAGCTTTCTTCTTCTTCTCTCATCAAAATAGAACTCATTGCTTGTAGTCTTATAATGTCCTCTAGTCCTAGTAAAACACTAGTTTCCTCATAAAAAATCCTAGGTAGTGGTATCTCATTTTATTTTGGAACAACAGTAGTGTTAGGGGAAGTGTTAGAACTCTCTCCTCTTTCAAATATTGGTGCAAATTCATGAATCACATCTACCTTAATGTCCATAGTATCATTAGACAAGTGGTCCCATTCATAGTCATGTGAGTTTTTTATTTCATCATATGATCTGTTTAGAAACTCAACAATAGTTACTTGATATACCCTATTAGCCACTTGTAGATCAAAGTGAGGTAAATCTAGGACATGTGAAATTGTGACCAACTACCCCCAGTTAGGATGTAAATCTTGTCGTTGGGGGTATTTCTTTAGGAGTTTCTTCTAACTGTTGGACTACTGGAGAATTTTTTGTTTCTTCCTCTATTTCGTGGACATTATCTTGTGACAACAAAGGAACATGAGGGTCTTGTTGTGCTACAAATGTAGGTACATATCTTTCTCCTTGATATTTTGGATTCTCAGTACCAATGTGTAATAATATCTCATATGTCCATGGTTCAAGTTCTATTTCTTCATCTTCATCATCACTTTCTTCATCAAAGATTGGACCATCTCTTGAAGTAGGGTTTTCTGACTTGTTATTGAAACCTAGCTCTATTTTTTCTTTGGTGTTTCTAAATTCCTTGTGTATAGGTTCAAAAAGTCCTTTTCCTTTATATCCTAAAGGTCCCTTCCCTTTATATCCCATTTGTTTGAGAAGGTCATATCCTTTACCATACTTTTCTGGGGATATCTCCACATGTTTTACCTCATTTTATTTTTGTTCTCCTTTATAAAGCCAAGCCAAGACACAATTTTCTTCTTTTTCATCCTCATGAGAAGTAGAGGCTCTAACCATAATAGTTTCTTTGTGAATGTCTGGCTCTTTAGATGTAGTAGGTGTGAAAGATGAGGAAGGTTTCCCATAAGATCTTGGAGATACAGGAAGTTCTGTTAATGACAGAGTAATGTCTAGTTTGTATTCTCCCATACTAGTTTATTCAAGTTCTAATGTCTTTCCAAAGCTTCTCATCACCATGTCTTTAGTAGTTTCAGGTATAGATTCTTTTGGGACTTCCTTATTACGAGGAACCATACTATCTACTCTGACATTGCTGCAAGTATAACTGGCATCTGTAGGAATTGTTACTTCCACCCCATTATGTGGGAATTTGATACATTGGTGGTAAGTAGATGGTACTGCTTGCATTTCATGGATCTAAGGTCTCCCTAATAGTATGCTTTAGGCCAAGGGTAGATCTAGAACTTGATAGATCACATTTCTTTCAACTAGTCCTATTCTGATTGGTAGGACAATGAGTCCTTTAGATGATCTTTCTTCTTCATCATAAGCCTTTATAGTTATCTTACTCCTTGAGTCAATAGTTTGTTCTGAAAGACCCAATTTATTTATTAGATTGAGAGTATAAATGTTCAAGCCTATGCCTCCATCTATCAATACACGTCTGACATGGGATTTGTGAATTAGGACTTCAATGTGTAGGGGTTGGTTATGCGGATGAGTTAAGGATTTGTCATCTTCATCTGAAGAAGAGATAGTGTGGTGCTGAGATATGATTAACCATTGCCTGGAACTTGTCTACATCAATTTCTTTTGGAACATTTGCAGAATGTAGGGCTTGTTCAATAACTTCCCTATGCACTAAAGAGATCTTGAGTAACTCAAATATAGAAATTTGAGTAGAGGTTCTTTGTAATTGATCCACCAAGTTATAGTTTGCTGAAGGTATGGTAACTATTTGTCTTGTTGCTTCTGGTTTGGGAATGGTGACAACAGGTACTTTGAGGATGTCATTTTCTTTCATGAGGAGCTAGCTCCTTTAATTGTGACTTGTGCTTGACTTCGAGTCACTATGTTTGATTGTATAGATGTTTCTTTAGCACCTTTAATAGTGATCATATTGATTTATTTGTATTTAATGTCCAACATGTTGATCACATTATCGTTATTGGAGTAGGTGTAATTCACTTTGTTTCCTTTTCCTTTAGATTCTTCCCCTTTCTCATAGTTAGGGAACGGTTTGCTAAATGTTGTATGGTCTTCATTAGTGGTGTGTCCTTCCACTTTGATTTTACCTCCTTCAATAAGGTCTTGTATAACGTGTTTAAGCTTAACATAGTTATTAGTCCTATGTCCCTTATTTTTGTGAAAGACACAATAAGAATTGTCATCCCACCATCTTGGTTTGACTTCTGGCTCCCATGGTTTGGAATCGGGAATTGTAAGAAATTTGTTATCCAAGAGTGTCTTCAAAACTGTCTCAAAAGATTCTCCCAAAGGAGTGAATGTTCATTGAGGTATAGAAGTCCATGGTCTACTCTTTTTGTTCTCATTGTTTGCTTTAGGTATTGTGGTTGTTTCCTTGGCCTCTTTATTTTCTTGTAAGTTGTTTGTTAAATTGAACACTGTTGGTTTAGGATTAACATTGGATGAGTCTACCACTTCATCGTTTCCAACATTCTTGTATTGTTTCCACCACTTAGGCTTGTTGTTGTAGTTGGTATATTTACTATCACTTTGGAGTGTGATTTATCCTTTCTTAACCATGACCTCTTCAATATGGATGGCATTTTTTATCATCCTATCAAAGCTAGGTGAATCTTGCATTTGCAAAGCATATTTTAATTCAGGTATCAAGTTGTTAATAAAGATTTCCATCTTTTCTGGTTCGGGAATAGCTCTTGAGTACCTAGCAAAGATTTTCCTCCACCTTTGTAAAAAGTGTGTAAAGGATTCACTGGTCCTTTGCTTTATGTTACATAGATCCATCATGGTTACATTATGTTGTATATTGTAGGATTAATGTTGGATAAAATGTTTAATTAACTCCTGAAAATATTTCACCTTTGGTGTGAGTTTGGAGAACCACTCCATAGCATTTCTGCCTAAAATTTTTGGAAATAGCCTCATTAGGTAGGTAGGTTCATGCATGTACTCTATGCTTAGAGAACAAAACTCTCTCAAATGGTCATGTGGTTCAGTCTCTCCCATATACTTTTCATATTTGGGCCTTGCCATGTTGGGAGGACATGGAATCATGTTCATACTCTTGTCAAAAGGAAATGGAAAAATGTGGTCCAAAGAGTATTTTTTTGTTGGTTTGACCTTTTCTTGTTTGAGTGTTGCAAGTTTAGCTTGCATCAAGGTTAATTGCTTGGTGAGAATAGAGATAGGGGTTGGTATCTATTTTTCCTTTAGTCTTTCAACATCATAATATTTAGGGATTTTGAATCCAAGGGATGCTAGATGTAGAAAGTTACTTTCCTTGTCCTCACCAATGATCTTTTCCATTGTCCTTTGGAATTTTCTAATTTGTCTGAGTCTGTTATACTCTTCCTCGGGTACGTCTCCATCATTATCCAAGTCAAACAAAGGATGGGTGTTATGTATTTCTTCTTCGCTACTACTGTCTTCATTTTGTTGGTTTTGGTCATTGTTGTATTCTTAAAAAGCTCTACTCCATTCGTTCCAAGGAGCATCCATTGCGGGTGATTCTGTATCAAATAGGGGATTATGAGATGTTTCTCCTTGTTGAAATTGTAGTAATATAGGAGGTACTTCTGATTTTTCAGCAAGATACTTGTTGTATCTTGTGTTAACCATGAAAGTTGAATCTCAAGTTTGTCAAAAGGTTTCCAATAGTGTCAAAGTAGAGTCTCAAATTTTCCAAGTAAGTGTGTCCAAGTAGAAGTTTGTTTGTATTTATTGGTGTAAGTGGATGACTCCAGTGTCAGAGGGTTAGAATGCCCTAATAGTGAGCTAGGAATCAATATGTTTTGAGAAGTGATTAGACCACACGTTTTGAGATTAATTGTGAGAACCCAAGAGGACATGCAAGGTAGACTTCTAAGAAAGTTTTGAAATAGCGACTAGTGGACCAACAAAAGCAACAAGACTAGACTGAAGAGCCAAAAGGGTATCCAAATGTATTGAATTTCTCTGAGAGAAAAGTTTGCAAGTGCCCACTATCCTAGATGTGACACATAGAATGTGAGGTTATGCTTAACCAGATGCGAGCTTTGACATACTAAATGCGAGGTTTGAAATGCAGAATATGAGCAACCTCTCTAAATACAAGGCAGAAATGACCAGAAGCGAGATCTTTCCCTGGATGCGAGCTGATGCAACTAGAAGTGACCTAAGACAGACCAGAAATGAGCCTCTGATGGTTTTTCTTTTTTTTTTTTTTTGTCTCGAAGTACATGAAATTTTTTCTGACAATAAGGTTTTTCTGAGACTTTCCAGTCAGTTGAAAACAACTTGTATGTCAGGGAATGAAAATTATTGCTTGTTTCAAGGATTTGTCTTTTTAGTGAGTTTAAAGCACATCAAGCAGTTTTCCTTTGTTAAGGGATGACAAAACACTTTCCCTATTCCCTAGTTTCTAATCATAGAATGAAAATCTTTGCTCGTAGACTCAGGTACACACTCACATGCTAATCAGAATATGGCCATCACCAAGCACACAATGGCTCCAATCATGATGTCATATTAGCCAACTCCAAATGCAAGTGAGGGCACAAAATTATGAGTATTTTGGGGCAGTTACTATTTTCCTTGCACAAAGATTATCACCCTTTCGGAGATGAATTGGGTAATTTGAATACAAGTGTTTATTATGTTGGGGCATCTATTCGCAACCATCTCCCATAGAATTGCACAAGGAAAAATTGAGGCGTATAGCCCTATGAGTACTCAAATGTGTGTAGTCTCGCAAGAAATATTCAAGTGGCTCCGCTCTACACACACTCAAGCATGTTCAAGGAATGATGTCAAAATTCCAGGAAAAAAACTGGTTATGTCTTCTGAGGCTTTGGCCTACAAGGAAGAAATTAGTGAGTTGGAAGGGTTGGCGTAAAACCTGTCCTCACTTGGGTCATCCCGGGAGATTTTTTGCTCAACCGGCAGGCCCTCTAAAGTTTTGAAAGAAATTGAAAAGGATTGGTGAGCTTAGGAGTATAGATTTCTGATTCTTCAAAAGAAGAAGAGCATGCTCTCCTATTCCATGTTGTTTTCTCCCACAAACACACAAAGCAAGTTCATTCCCTCAAACTACTTCACTCAAAACTCAATCTCCCATGACGAGTCTTTGATTCCTCCACTTGGAAGGAAGAGAAAATTCTCTAGTGGGACTAAGTGATAAGCTTAAGTTTGATGTTAAATTCCTAATTTATGAAAGCACAAAGTACTTAAAAAGAAAATTTTGTGTTGTCCAATTTTCCCAAATTAAGTGATTTGCTTGTTCAATTTCTTTTCCCAAAATTAGACAATGAATTTGCTTGTTCTTTTTCCCACAAGATTTAGTGCTTTGCTTGGTTCAATTACTATCCAAAAGAAATTATACAATTGAACTTGTTCATTTAGCCACAAGATTTAATGCTTTGTTTTTTTCAATTACTTTCCCAAAATAAATTTATACAATGTGAGTTTTCCTTGTTCAATTTTCTCACAAATTCTTCTCAAATCCTAAATCAACTTTTGAGCTTCTAATTTTCTTTAAAGGAAAAGAGCATAATCCTCTAGTCAATTTAGTAAGTGATTGGAAAATGTTCTTAGTTTTAATGCTTTGAACAAATGAAATCAATTTAAACCATTCAACCACCTGCAAACCACAAATTAGTAATTTCTTTCCACCTTTTTGAGAAAAAAAGGCTCTGACAGCAACCTGCAATCAAAAGTTAGGTTGTTTAAAGGATAGAAGCAAACAAAGTCACAAGATTAGTGGTTAGACATTTCAATTTCCAAATCAAATGACCAAATTTGATTGCCTTTCCTAGATGCGATCCTAGAAATCATGTATGTGAGACTCTTTCATGAATGTGATGATTTGCACAAAAGGCGACATAGAATATACGGGATACGAGCCTTTACCATAAGCGATATGGGATTCCCCGGATGCGAGTTTAGAAATCTGGGATGCAATCCAATTTCCTGAATGTGATGCAATTTCCTACATGCGAGCCTTGGTGAGGTGACTCTGTACCGGAAAATAGAGAAGACAAATCAGTCAAAAATGATTAGGAGGTGAGGTAAAATATGAGAATCTGCCCCACGGTGGGTGCCTGAAATGTGTGTGTTATTTTTTGGATCTTCTAGCTACAACAAAACACTTCAATAAGTCATTATATTAGTGAAATAACATGAAAAGTAAGAGTTAGAAGGCATATCAATCACTAAAATTGACCTATTGCTTCCTATCTAAGAAGAGTGTGAAATATGCTATAATTGACCTCAGATTATGCATAATTCAGTAACATATACATGCTTAGAATGGAAGATTTGAATGATTTAACGTAAAATGCTCAATAAATGTTCATTTTAAAGCTCCAAATGAAAGATTATAATAATTTCTTAGAAAAATGAGCTACAATGCATTAAGATATCTAAGAATATGAGCAGCATAAGTTTGCTTTCAACAATGAAGGATTAGGGGCCAATTGAGCTTAAAATTCATTCCATTTATAGAATAATTTGAGGAATGAGAGGTTAGGATTGAAAGTGGAAGAGAGGTGGAGATTGAATCTTTGGTGATCCATGTAAGGTGATCCAAGTGATTTAACTCTTATTGGCTAGGGATTTGACTTTCCCTTTTGCAAATATGGAGTTGTAATTAGCATTTATTTAATTCCTTTTAATTAATTACTTTATCCATGTATTTGATTTTTTTTTATTTAATTTAATTGGCTAAGGCAATTAATGTAATTTAGTGATAAGATCACTTAGGAGATTAAATTTGATTTAAATGAATTACGCCAATAAATTGAAGAATTGTCTTGACATAATAAGGGGTATGATCACACTTAGGAAAAATAGGGTCTATGGTCAGAGAAGATCAAATTAGGGTGGTTACAGTTTCAGTTACTTTTCATGGCATTGTTGCACGTTCTTTGTTTGTCCTTGTGACAAAAATAGGGAAAGAAATATGGTGTTTTTGTTCAGTTTGTTTTTCCATCAAGGACAAAGGGGGAGTTTGTTGACTTTCTCCTTGAGGCATATTTTTCTTTGATGTCAAAACTAATTTTCCTCATTGTTCATGGCATACTTTGGTTGATATTTGGTTCACTTTCAGATTTGATGTGTATTTGTTGTACTGATCAGTTTGGTTCATGTGCAGACACAGGTTACTTTATTTGCAGAGGCCCATACAGGTGAAATTTTCTCAATTGAAGGTTGTATTTATATAGAAACATGCTCATTTTGTTGAAATTACTTAGACAGACATGGTATTCATTTAACTTGCCACATGTTTTACAATGCTTACTTAACACTTGACTTGGATAGTCAAAGTGACACTGGGACAATCATCTTTATGTGGTAGTTGGTATTTTATTGATGACATGTAACTAATTGAATGTTTGAAGATGTTAATTTGATCACCAAAATGCATAAAGATAATGCAAGACATTAAATCAGTTAATGGATTGTATTGTCATTGATGTCAACTTGATATAATCTAATCGGTTATATTCAAAGTGTCAAAGACTTCATAAAATCAAAGAGAAAAATATTATGCTTTAGTAATGCATAAAATACCAACATTCACTAAATTGACTTCAAACACCGACGGCTAGTGGAAACTGAAGGATAGAGAAAACTGAAAGTTACGTCACTATGATGCCCAAGCAAATAAAAAGATGAGCATTACCGACGAGCAAAATCACAAGCATTACCAACGGCCAAAATTATAGTGTTAACTGACGAGTGGAAATTTGCAGTGAAGCCCGAAGGACAGACAACACCAATAGAGAAGCCCGAGGAGAATTGAAGTGTTGACCGAAGCTATCAAAGAGTTAAAACACCAAAGTTAACTGGAGTTCAGAAATGACAAAATATCTATCTGTCAGAGCTAAAAATAGACTTAACTGGTTGTTATCATTGTCTTCATCGACAAGATAAAGCCAGAGATAAGTAAAGGATTTAAAGTTGTTTTATCCAGTTGGAAAGAATATTTCTACGAGATAAAATAGGATTTATGCTTTAACTCAAAGATTGGCTAAGATTGCGGATCACGCCAAGAACAAGAAAATCAAGAAGAGAGAAACGGTGATATCATGTCTATAAATAGACAACTTAATTCATTATGAATTAAGGGGAGTAAATGAAAAAGAAGGATGCTAAAGAGAAACTGATGAAGAACAACTTCATACAGTCCTGATCAATCAATCTGAGGAAAGAGCTAAAGATTTATGTGGACACACAGCATCACCAAGAAGAAAAAATTGGAGCAAAGGTATTGAAAAGATATATTGATCAGAATGTTTTAATGAGCTTACAATAGATCTAAAAATTTGTAAGTAAAAGTTGTATATGTGAATAGATCATTTACTGTTTCAGTTTAACCATTGATTCAGAAAGTCTCTTAACCGAGCAAGACTTAACAATCCTTTATATATTGAGATACATCCCAAGGAGTATCAAAAAAATTGATCATAAAGATAGCATGAGATGCCAGATACCATTTGACAAACTACACTAGGTTTGGTCTTAGAAGGTAGCATAGAAATGTCTGATATCAAGTGACAAACTAATCTTTTAAATCCTCTAACAAGGTCACACCTAACAGTGTGTTTGTAACCTTTAATAGGTTTGGCTCTTCACCAACCTCACTTGGATGGTTAAATCCACCTTCCTTGAAAGGATTTTTACACTTTGCTCCACTTGTTAGAAAGATAGAAAATTACAAATTGACCTGGTAAATGCAATCTCCTATTGCTGATATAGATCCTATTTAGTTCACATAAAAATATTATCACTTTAACTGTTATTGAATAATAACTCTGATTCTCGGTATGCTCTATTCTTGGTTCTTGCTAACCAAATTCATCTTTTGTTGTCCTTGTTCTTGAAACTCTCAATCTGATCCATAGATTTGCTCATCTAATTCATTCATGTTCTCCTCTCTCTTCACATCATCTCTTCATCCATGGTAATGAATTATTGCATCATCTATTTATAGATGGATTGACTTCATCGAGTTATGATAAAAACAATGTTAACTCTAAGATCAGGTTTACAACTTATACCTAGATATCCTAGTCTATGTGTTTTAAATTAGTTAGACTGATTAAAGAACTTACATTCATGTATCTTGTCCCTAAATAAATGGATTTAAAACAATTAAATATCCTATCAATAGAATACACATGCTTTATCTGACGTGGAAGTCAGATCCACTTTTTGCGGGCTGCAACTGACTTTCAATTCTGTCTGTCGGTCATGCTTGACTATCCTTCAATTTTGTTATGTTGGTTTCACTGTATCTATCTTGTCAATCTGCACTATAACTTATATATCAGGTTCCTCTGTCGGGTTCCACTTTATCTTTTTGTCTTTTCAATTTCGGTTTACACACTAACTTGTGTCATCGGTTCTCTTTACACTTAGTCATCTTCTGTAATCTCTTAGTATTTGATCTTTGGTTTTCTCATGTCCTGTCTTTCGGTGTAATCTTACTGAAATTTTAGTTTTCATACTAATGGAAAATTAATTTCATCAATCTCCCCCTTTGACATTAGTATCAAAAACCGATATGTGCAAAATACTAACAAAATGTTAAGTATATACAACATATATAATCCTTAGTCATTTAATGACTCCCCCTATGTATATGTCAGTATATTTGTACATGTCATGTCTTTCGTTCTACATATCTCTTTCTCATATGAATATACATATACATATTTGTCATTTGCCCATCTGAATGAATGAATGAATACTTGTTACTATCATTTTTTATTTTTTTATTTTTTACTCATCATGTTCCCCCTTTTTTGATATTAAGGGCAAAGGTCTTTACCTTTAGAGTTTATCAAAAAAATGGGAATTTGAAGACTTCATGTCTTCCATCATCTTCTCCCATTTCTCTTTGAGGTTCTCTAGATCCATGTGCTCGAGTGTGATCTTTGAATGCATATCATAGATGTTGTCTGCCATAGACATCTCGGGAGTTGCAATCAGTTGTCTTGTTGAACTGATATGTTGTTGGAGCAGTGTAAGATTTGGCAGAAGTTGAGCTTGGAGCTTAGTTACTTCTTCCCTAAAATGTGTTTATTCCTTCCATAGCTCTAGTCTTAACTGTTTTATTTCTATGGTCTTCTCATAATGTAGTTTGACTGCATTGTCTCAATCGGTGGTTAGGATTTGTGCATTATTTGCTAGATCGGTTTCCAGCTGCAATGTTGTCGCTATTCTCCTTAGTGAACTTTTCTATTGTGCTTAACTTTTGTATTAAGGCTATAGCTTCAAATATGATTGGATCCAATTCAGATATGAATTTTGATATCTTGACCTTATTTACTACCACTTCTTGGCTAATGTTCTCTATGATCTTCTGTTGGTATTTCATCTTGGCTCTCTCCTCTATTGCCTTCTCAGCATCAATATTCTGAGTTGTGATTGTGTCAGTGAGGGTAGCTAGTTGATCAAGTATAGGCTTGCTTTGATCAATGTCAACATCAGGTACTATTTGAAGTATAATGTCTCGTGTTGTCTCCAGTACCATGGAGTCCCTGTGTTGTTTCTTCAACTTTTCTTGCAATGCCTTCTTCTAGCATATCTCTCCATATTCTTGTAATGCTTCAATGTCAAGTGTAGAGGGGTCACACTTCGGTATTTCAATGATTTCATCCAATGTAACCTCTAACTTCTTCTTCTCTGTCTTCTTCTTCTGTGATTTAGTAGAATGTAATACCATTGTCAATTTCTCAGCCTTTTCCGTTGTCCTCGATGAAGTGACTTGTTGTGCTTATTTCTGCTTCTTTGCATCAATTTCAGCTCGTCGGGTGTCAGTAGACATCTCCACATTCACCTTAACATCAATGGTAGCACTCTTGTCGATTTCCTCAGGAGTACCATCTTTTGGCTTGTCTCTTTCATTGGTATCCTTTGCTTCATCGGTCTGTGTTTTTGTATTCTTGTCTTGATTATCAGTATCCTTTTCCTTATCTCCTCTAGCAACCTTATTAGTGTCGGTTATATCTTGAGTATCTCTGATGTCTTGCTGACCATCGGTATTATCCTTGTTTTCTTCTTCTCCTTCATCCTTTGGAGTATCCTTCTCAGGTGATTTTCTTGATTCTTTCATGATATTGATAGCTTGTATCAATATAGGCATGTTGCCTGGAATATTCACCTGTGCACTATCAACTGTTGTGTCCTGTTCATCGGTTTTATCCTTTTCAACAATGACATCTTCATCCTTATTCACTTCCTTTGATGGGTCATCGGTAATGTCAATGACATTATTATCCACAATGTTTTCATTTGTGGTGTCTTCCCATGTTTCATCTACAACATCTGTAGTCTTGTTTCCTGTGTTATCATCTTCTCCTTTATCTAACTCAATTGATGTATCATCTTGAGTTGCTTTTTCAACCTATTGGTGTTGAAGATCTTTGTTGGGGTTGTCCTCCTCAATAGGTTTGTTCATGATCTTACACCATTTCTTATGGTTGTCTTGCTCAATTTCTATAAGCTTTCCTTCAAGGAGTTTGTATGCTCTCAGCTTCAGTGAGAACTCTTTTTTGTACTTTTCCATCATCTCATCAATTTCAACCTTTTTAGATTCAAGTGGCATGAGAGAAACAAGTACTCTCCCTAATCTCTTTCTCATTCTTTAATGCAAATGTCTAAAAGGATTATAATCTATCCAAGAGTTCCCTTGGTACATAACTACCTTCAAATTGTACTGGTACATATTTTAAGTTGTACATTTTAGCTATCATGGCGTCCTCAATTTTATTCTTATCTGCTTGATTTTGTTTCAGCCATTTTCTAATGTTTGGATCTGTAATAGATCCAGAATTTGCAATATAAACACAAATGTCACCAATAGAGTCAGGTTATTTTACCTTGACACTTTCTGCTTCAATAGCTTCATCCTTCTCAGTGTCCTTTATGTCCTCTCGGGTCCTGATGAATTTTCTTCCTTTCTTTTTTTGACCTCTTTTCAGTGTGGGAGCTTTCCTCTTATAAGTCCTGACCTTTCCTTTCTTTAGAGGTGAAGGAGTAGGCTCTTTTGATGTTTGGCTTCTTGTCTAAGAAGCAGTTGTTCTCCTTGGCCTTTTAGTTGGTGGAGGAGGTGGTGAATCTGACTCTCTTTCCTCAGAGTCATCCTTTACTTTATCTTTACTGACAGATAACTGGTCTTTGGTTTCTTCCTCCTATCCAACTTCTTCATCTTGTTCAGCTTCTTCCTCTATTGCTGATAGAATCTTCTTGAGATTCTTGACCATCTTGTCCTTCTTTCTGACAATTTTCTTCACAACTGGGCCAGATTTGATTCTTGTCTTGGCATCTTCATAAGTTCTAAACTTTAGTTGCTTCTTATCCAATGGTTCGTTGATCAAGGCATTAATTGCCTTAGTAGCAAGATCAATGTTGATCTCATACTCTAATGGTTCCAACCATGATATCCTTGGTACAATAGGCTTAATATATGTATTTTCAGTGTCAACCATGAAGCATATCTCATCCTTATATTGTTCAATGAGTTGCTCGGGGATTCTTACCATCTTTTGTATTCGGTCTTTGAATACATTGAATTATTCATCCATGACTGACTCAAACTTATCTCCCAGTGTAGCAATATTCTCACTGATTTGCATGGTGACCAGTTTGGTGGTCTCATTTAACATCTCCAACCGACGGGAATGTTTCTTGAAAATAAAAGAAGATACACATTATTAATGAGCCAAACTTACAAGTGTTTGACTTTGCATTCCTGATTATCTTTAATTTGTCCTTCAACTGATTCAGGAGTAGCTCTGATAGGTCTAGTTGTGTACCCTTCTTCACAATTTTGAATATCGTGTCCACTGCACTTGATGCTATGTTGTTTAATCTACTTGCTTGGAAGAATTTATATCCCAAAACACATGCACCGAACTTGATTTCATCATCAGTTGTTATGGTAACTTTCAGTTATTTGTCATCCCATTTGGCTCTAGTCATTTTCTTGGTCTCAGCCTTTGGTGGATGCTTGAGTTCCTTAACTTTATCAGTTATGGGGTAATCGGTGACCCCATGAATGACATCGCAGGTTATTACCTTCGGTTCACCAATCCATAGCTTGTTATTATGCATTCAGCTTACCACAAATCGAATCCATTCGGTTTTGAAAACCTTCAGAAATATTAGGGCATTGGTGAGCCCTTTCACCTCAATGTATTTATGCTCTTCCTTAAGTGTTCCATCATTGTTGCAAAGCTTCTTGTAAGCTTCTTCAACCTCTGATGTTCCAATATCTACAATCTTGCAGTATATGAAGGATCGAACATCTTCAACCAAAAAAACCCTAGCTGGAATGCGTTAAAATGCACCAGTGTTGTCAGGTTGTGAGGCAACCTCAGGATGGATCTTATAGTTAGGTTTCTCACATGTAGTGTTCTTGATGATCTTGAACTCATCTTTCTTTGCATTCTTGGATTTCAAGGCTCATGAAATCGATGCCATTTTCAAAAATTTAGGGTTTCTACGTATTACATAAAAATAGACTTGTCAGTTCTTTGGAACTTACTGCTTACTGCTTACAAGGATTCCTGATCTTCTTAGGACTTCTTGGTGCTTGAGTCATGATCGCTCTGTGCTCAAAAATCTCCTTGGTTTCTCTGCTCTGGGTGTCATGAACAAATGATTTGTTCTAATGTCCTATTTATAGTTGTTGCCCTAAAACACGTGCCATAAATGCTTACCAACTCCTTGGTGTATGAAGATTGAGTTTTTCGGTGTAGAATTTACTTCCTTCGATGACACTTATAACATTTCAGAGCAGTAGCTGTTCACTTTGATCTTACTGAAAGGCTTCAGTATCACTGACAACTTGTTCATTTACTTGTTTACTGATGAGGCTTGGTTTATACTTAGCAACTTTTCTTTTAATTGACGCTTCTCGGTAAATGTAGTCAATCTTAGCTTTGAGTGTATACCAACGGGTTTCGATATATATGCCCGAAAGCATAGTTATCACATATTTTAACAAGTACAACCATGATGCATCTTTCTTATGCTAATTTGGAATTATATCAACATACTATGGAACTGATGTAAAGTAATAGCTTGGGGTAATTTAGTTCCATACTTACTTGTTCTGCTTAGGTGGGGGTGGTGATGTCACTGGATCCATTGGATGGGGTGTCACTGTTTGCATTGTTCGTTCCAACTTCATCACTGCTTGAAGCTTTTCTCCACATTTTGTCTCTAGCCCTCCGAATATATTCAATGGTGTTTCTATTGGGATATGTGCTTGTTTCTATCATTTGGTCTCTACAGTCTTTCTTGAGATGGCCAACTTTATGACAGTGTAAGCATGCCATTCCGGGGTTAGTCCAGCCTCTAGACTTTCTAGTCCATTGTCTCATATAGTTTTCAACAATGTGACCATATCTTCCACATGCTCTACAGTTTTTCCGAGTATTGTAGTCCCATACATACTGATTACCGACTCTCTTCGGTTGATAGGGAGTTTCTTGACCTTTAGGCTTCCATGCTTTCCTTTTTCTTTTTCCAGCATTCAAGAGTTGTGTGCTCATTCATTTTGCATGTAAGATAGTATTTTTCCATGTAGTTTTCCTTCTTTGGTTGTTTCATCTCAAACTTACATTCATATGCTTTATGTCCTTTCTTCTTACATTTATAACAGAATCTTATGAATGAAGATGTAGATTTAGGAATACCTTTCATTTTTCCTTTGCATACATTTGATGTATGGTCTTTCTTTCCATAGTGATTGCATGTAAGCTTTCTTGGTCTTGCATTTGTGTATACATTCTTTGGATCAGCTTGATTTGATGATTCTCCATTCTCGGTAAAACCTAGACCAGTATTGTTGCTGACTCTTCGTTGTCCATCAAGAAAATCATCCATTCTTTTATTGCTTTCTTCAGCCTTTTTGATAATTTCATTATGTTGCTACTGAATTCTTATTTCATGTTTTAAATTTTCATTCTCATCCATCAGTTCACTAATAGCTTCTATTCTTTCAATGAGTTCAACATTTAATCTGTTTGCTTCTTGACTCATAAGAATAATCTGATTTGTAATCTCATGGTGATGCTTTGTAAGTCTTTGTGTTTCAGACTCTTTTTCTTGTAGCTTTTATGTGATCTTTATTCTATCATCAATAGCTAGTGTTCTTTCTTGCTCAGCTTTCCTATTGTTGTTCATGACATCAATTGTCCTTATCATTTGTGTCTCTTGACCGATTTGTAGAGATTTAACTTGTCCAGCCAGATGTAGATTGATTTCAGTTAGGCTTGTGATGCTTTCTTCTGATGTATCTGATGCTTTGCTTGTAGTTGATCCTAAAGACTCAAAGAAATATGGTATCTCTTCCTCATGATAATTTGTCTCATTATAGCGAGATGCCATATTATTTCTTTCATTTAGCAAATGTCTCATGTTGATTCTAGCTTCTTTATATTATTCAAAGAACATCTGAATTTCAGGATTTTTATTTTCAATATTTTTATCAAGTCTGTACTTCTCCATTGTATGATCTTTTCTCTTAAGAATTTAAGCTTTCCAAGAAGAGACTTAGCTCTGATACCAATTTTTGGGATTAATGGGAAGTATGTACTGAGAGGGGAGGGGTGAATCAGTACCTCTACAACTTTTATATCCCTTTTATCAATCAGCCTTTGTAATCAATTGTATATCCATTCAATCTAATTTAAACTATCTTGATGTGAGTTATATCAATTCATAACATTAACATACATGTGAAAATTCATAGAAATATTCATGAAAGTAAATTGACACATAACACAAGATATGATATCACAGAAAACCTTTGTGAGGAAGTAAAAACTGCGGTGGGGATGAAACCCACAAAATCTTCACTATCTGCAAATTGGAAGGGGCCGGTTAAGGCTTACAATTTGATCACTTCTGATGATCTACCCTGTTAGGAGTATCGGTGGAGACCTATTAAAGTCTACTCTGTTAAGAGCTTTAGCAACACTGTTGAGTGTGCACTAGGTTAAGAGATTTGGTGTTGGATGGTTAAATCCACCTTCCTTGAAAGGAATTTTACACTTTGATACACTTGTTAGAATGATAGAAAATTACAAATTGACCTGGTAAATGCAATCTCCTATTGCTGATATAGATCCTATTTAGTTCACATAAAAATATTATCACCTTAACTGTGATTGAATAATACCTCTGATTCTTGATATGCTCTGTTCTTGGTTCTTGCTAACCAAATTCATCTTTTGTTTTCCCTGTTCTTGAAACTCTCAATCTGATCCATAGATGTGCTCGTCTGATTCATTCATGTTCACATCATCTCTTCATCCATTGTAATGAATGATTGCATCATCTATTTATAGATGGATTGACTTCATCGAGTTATGATAAAAACAATGTTAACTCTAAGATCAGATTTACAACTTATACCTAGATCTCCTAGTCTATGTATTTTAAATTAGTTAGACTGATTAAAGCACTTAAATTCATGTATCTTGTCCCTAAAGAAATGGATTTAAAACAATTAAATATCCTATAAATAGAATACACATGCTTTATTTGATGTGGAAGTCAGATCCACTTTTTGCAGACTGCAACTGAATTTCGGTTCTATATGTTGGTCATGCTTGGTTGTCCTTCGGTTTTGTTCTGTCAGTTGCACTGTATCTATCTTTTTGATCTGCACTGTAACTTTCATATCGGGTTCCTCTGTCGGGTTCCACTTTATCTTTCTGTCTTTTCAATTTTGGTTTACACACTAACTTGTGTCATCGGTTCTCTTTACACTTAGTCATCTTCAATGATCTCTTAGTATCTGATCTTCAGTTTGCTCATGTCTTGTCTTTCGGTGTAAGCTTACCGAAAGTGTAGTTTGCATACTAATGGAAAATTAATGTCATCATATTTGAAGGCATTCATCTTGTAGGATTGAAGATAACTAGAGGCTTAATATTGTTGTACTAAGTTTTTGGGTTGATTTATTAGAATATTTTTGAGGCCACTGATTCACCCCTCCCTCTCAGTTATTTCTAACATTTATAACTAATGTATTATTACATATCACATGAATTTTTTGTGGATAGTTAGTAATTTGAGTAAGTTATAATTATATCGAGCTTGTCGACTTAGCACTTCGGTTTAAATGATGATTCAATCATTATGTTAGTCCGATGGACAGTGACATACATATGAACAAATATTATTTGGAAATCAATCTAGCAATCATTATATTGGTGATATGTTGATATTCACACTTTTAAAATGATATTCTCTATCATTTACCAAGCTTGAAGTAATTATTTATTTTGGCCAAGTATTCAAAACTTTGCAAAAGGAAAAAGGGCAGCATTGTTATCATTTTGTTTGCAAAGTTTTTTGAAACCCTAGCCGTCATTACTCAGATTGGAGAATTGTATGGTTATCATGGCAACATTTTGTTGAGGCTAGATGAATACAAGGAAAGGATGGTGTAGTAGATGTTGACTCGATCAAGCTGGAGATGAAGGTATTTTTGACAGTTACTATGTGGTTTCTTTTTCACATTTGGCCAACATAAAAGAGGTCAAATCTTGACAATATCTTTGTCATTTCAAAATGGAAATGAAAACCTTTTTTTTCTTCTTCAATTGGAAAAGTATTTCGTAATAAGGAATAGCTCTGCTTATTATTTTTTGATTCATTTTTTGAAAGGAAATGCAAAAGCAGTTAAGGGTAACTCTATTCTTCAGTTTTGGTTTACCCGAATGTTAACTCACCAGTTTCCAACTTTTCTAATAAGGGTTTTCATATTATATAAATGAATTTATCTTTTCCAATATTCGGTTACAAGGGTTTATATGATAGAGAATATTATTTTAAAATAAAAATAATATTATGAAGAAGAAATTCTCTTGTATTTCAAATAAGTGTGTTGAGATTATTGTATTTCTTTGATTCAATACAAAGAATACTTTCATATTTCAGAGTTGTCATAATTTGGTACTAGCATACACAGTACATATTGTAATGAGCTTTAATGCAAATCATTCTATGGTATGTTATTAAGATTTTTTGATTGTAGAAATCTATTGCAGTTACAAGATATTACTGGTTTACATTGACTATTAAGAAACTATTGGATGGGGTTGGTACTCCTATAGAAGTTAGTGCTTTTTGAGTTTAGGTGTTGAGTTTGTGCTCCACCATTGTTATAGAGTTGGTTCTCTTGAATGAATAAAAGGATAATTTTACAAGTGGTTTTTTTAATACCCCATGAGGGGTTTTCCACTCAAGAAAAATATTTTGTTATGTGGTGAATTTTGTGCATCTGTGTTTCAGTTTATGTGCTCAATTGTTCATGTTTTTTATTCTGATATATGTCAATGCAGTTAATGTGATGCCCTGATACTTATTCAAACATTTCATTCTGTTATAAAAAATTTCAAATATTTGCATGAAACCTTGTGAAAAATAAAGCATTAAAAGAAATTGTTCAATCAATTTTAAGTGAACAATTAATATCATGCTTGAACATGGTTGTGTAAGTCATTTATCAATATGTTGTTTTGTTTCAAAGTTCTGTATGGAGTTAATATTCATATTGCAATCAAAAGGTCCATTAAGTTGTTTCAAGGTCACTATTTAAATTTTCACATCAAGTCAAAAAGTTATAAATTGGACTTTACTCTGATTCACCCCCCCCCCTCTCAGAGTAAATTAGCTTCCAACAACCCCATGCTAAGACTTCCTCCATGTTTCATGGAATTTTGGACCTATTTTATTATTTGGCAATTGTTGATTGCAGAAATCTATTGCACTTACAAGATATTAATAGTTTACATTGACTATTAAGAAACTATTGGATGGGATTGGTACTCATATAGAAGTTGGTGCTTTTTGAGTTTAGGTTTTGAGTTTGTGCTCCACCATTGTTACAGAGTTGGTTCTCTTGAATGAATAAAATGATAATTTTATGAGTGGTTTTTTATACCCCATGAGGGGTTTTTCCACTCAAGAAAAATATTGTGTTATGTGGTGAATTTTGTGCATCTATGTTTCAGTTTATGTGCTCAATTGTTCATGTTTTTTATTTTGATATATGTCAATGCAATTAATGTGATGCCCTAATACTTATTCAAAAAATTCATTCTGTTATAAAAATGTTCAAATATTTGCATGAAATCTTGTGAAAAATAAAGCATTAAAAGAAAATTTTCAATCAAGTTTAAATGAACAATTAATATCATGCTTGAACATGGTTGTGTAAGTCATTTATCAATCTATTATTTTGTTTCAAATTTTTGTATGGAGTTAATATTCATATTTCAATCAAAAGGTCCATTAAGTTGTTTCAAGGTCACCGTTTAAATTTGCACATCAACTCAAAAAGTTATAAATTGCACTTTACTCTGATTCACCCCCCCCCCCCCTGCCTCTCNCTGATTCCCCCCCCCCCCCCCTGCCTCTCAGAGTAAATCATTTTCCAACAACCCCATGCTAAGACTTCCTCCATGTTTCATGGAATTTTGGACCTATTTTATTATTTGGCAATTGTTGTTAGAAAGAAATTGCAGGATTTTCCAAGATAAGAAGATGTTGATGAAGCAAGTGCGGTTGTGACTTATTAATACAATTAAGGAAACTTTGATGGCTAATTTTGATCTTTTTGATGATGTGGATCTTGTAATTTTGCATATTGTTGAGAACTTGAATATATTTGGCGAGGGCATTAGAGATATCATTTTTATGAGGATTCAACATGGTAGACATGCTAAAAAGAAGGGTCAACAAGATGGTAAGTGGTATACTCTGCCCTAGCGTGTCGTTAAGATCAATATTGATGGATCTTCTAGGGGAAATCCTAGGAATGCAAGAATTGGAGTTTGTAGGGATAGTTTTGGAAATGTGATTTTCCTCTTATCTATGTATAAGGGGTAGCAGACCAATAATTGCATGGGGCTCTTACAATTCTCTCAGTACTGGAAAGAGGATATTTCTTGGATGGAGCAAGATTATTGTGAATATAATTCTTAGATTGTCATGGATATGCTAAATAAGTAGAGGGTGTGTTATCACTATTAAAACCTTTAAGAGATCCGGTTTGAATCATGAAGATTCTTCTATCCTTGTGGTTTCTCTAAGCCCTAATTTCAAGATTATATCCATTGGTAAAAATCCCTAAACCCTTTGTGTCTTGTTTCTAATTTGTCATTACCTTTTCGAACCACTTAAGTTTTCATTTTTTCATGTGCTTGGTCGAAGAATATTCCTTTTTATTGGTCTTTACCTTGTCGTGTGATCTCAGAATGAGAAAGAATATGCTCTTTGTATTAAGAGATCAAGCACAGGTCGTAGATCAAGTTTTCATTGTATGGACAACACCAGATCTCTAGATAAAGTCTTGGTCAACCATTTCATTGGGAAATTCAGCAAGGGTCATCGATCAAGTTCTATTTTGACATGATCATAGGGTTTGCACCAGATCTCTGAATAGACTCCAAGGTTAAGAAATGATTCAGAGACTTTGAGACTCAGTTATCTTGTAATCTCCAAATAAAGCTAAGGTAAAGCTTAAGTCAAGTCAGGTTTACTTCAAGATTCAACGTTGATCGTTGATGTGTGTTAAGATCAAGCGTCTGCGCAAAATCTCCAGATAATTTGAACAAGTACATAATCATTCAGTGATCAAGCGCAGATCGTTGATTCAAGGCAAGATCTTGTGGTGTGCATGTAATCTCTAAATAAACTCAGAGTTAAGACTTTCATCTGGAAACTTAGAGATCTCTTTGTTGCGCAATCTCCAAATAAAATTGTGGTTGAGACAAGACTACTTAAGTTCAAAAGATGAGTCAAGTTTTCATAGATTAAACCAGATGCTACCACGTAATCCCAAACAAATGAATCTAAAGGCTTGCGTGTGATCTCGTAGTTTAACCCAAGGTCACGAATTCATCTAGCGATTAGAGACTACATTGTCTCTGAATCTCCAGATAGACTCAGAATTAAGAAAAGTTACCCAGGGTTGAGTTCAAGGTTTACATGGATTTAAAATGGTCATTCATTGAGATCAAGATCTATGGCCTGCGCTTAATCTCACAATGTGACTAGAGTTAGCCGATGGATTCTGCAATATGTAGATAAGAAGAAGTCGTCTGACTAGAGTTCAAGGCTAGTTCAAAGAAGGTTAAGGGCCAAAATCAAAGATAAAGTAAAGATCAGACAAGTTCAGAAAGATCATGTGGCTGGCGTAAAGCCTCAAAGACAAATAGATCAAGATCTATCCTTTAAGGCATTGTTCCTGTGTGCCACCTGTCCAAGATCAGATCTGAAAGCCCGGGTAACCTAAAAAAGATCTACGGATCTATTTGAAAGCTCTAAAAAGTTTAAATCTAGATCGTCGATGTTGATTTCCATGCTGTTTGTAGCCGTTTAACTACTTTTCAAATATTTGAAATACTTTCTTAGGTTTTCTAAGCGGTGATCTATGTCATCTTTCTACAGAGAGTTTAATGGATTGATCTGATCTTCTGGGCTATATTTTTATACTTGTTGGATACCATATGGAGGAGAGGTTGGTGTTTCTGAGCGCATTTAATCAAAGATTATCTTCTTAGGGTTTATGTTAGTATGTAAACAGTATTTTAAACCCTTGGCTTGTCCGGTTCTATTCTTTTCCATAAATAAGGAGTGGTCTCAGAGTTTTATAATGCAGATTGGATCAAATTTTCAAGAACTTGAGCTTCCCCAGAAAAGGTAGTTGACTTCTTGCAGATCTGAAGGGTAAAAGTTCCTGAGATAATAAATGCAGACAAGACATTCCATCTGTTATTCCTTTTGCAGGGCATGGTTCTTCAGTTTCCCAATAAGTTGGTGGCTAGATCAGATTTCTTACAAACTTGAAGTGTGGAATGTTTTACCAGAATGGATGACAGAGTTGCTTGGATTTTTTAAATAAATTTAATGTTCTCTGTCATGTAATATTTAATGAGTTTTAGCCCTAACCCTAAATGATCTAAAGCTTGTTGCAGTCCTTGGCTTATAAAAGGACTTCCAAGATCATTTAGAAGAAGCTGGAAAATTTCAGGGCAAGTAATATAGGCATTAAGCTATTTATTGTTTCCAGTGAGTATAGCAGATGTATATCTAGAGAGTGTTATCATAGGAATAATAAAGTTGCAGACCTGTAGGCGCACTTTCAGTACACCATTTTTAAACTTTAAGTCGCCTTCCATGAAAATAAATTCCCCTAATGTGTACCCAGATTTCACTAACAATATTTCTATGAAGGTTGAATTGTTTCAAAGTTCAAAACATGTAGATGTGGAAGCAGACTGGTGAAAATCCGACCAAGTTTTAAAGAAGTGAAAAGTTTATCTTCTGCTATGCTTTTCGTAGTCAAAGTTCAACTTTTCGCAATGGAGAAGTGAGATGGTCATTTTCCGCCAGGAGAAGCTCTTTTCCAATTTTCCTCCAGGAGAAGCTCCTTTCCAATTTTCCATCGAAGAAGCTCTTTTCCAATTTTCCGCAATAGAGAAGTGAGATGGCCATTTTCCACCGGGAGAAGCTCTTTTCCAATTTTCCGTCGGAGAAGCTCTTTTCCAATTTTCCGCAATAGAGAATTGAGATGGTCATTTTCCACTGGGAGAAGCTCTTTTCCAATTTTCCACAATGGAGAAGTGAGATGGTAAGAAATGCATAGCAGAAAATCCATTTTCCGCTACGCTCTTTGTAGTACAGATTGCTGAAAAACTCAGTCTCAGTGCGGAGGCTCTATCTTCCAAACTAACTGTTGGATCTTGCTAAGATTCAAGTATGTTGGTGGTAGACTAATTGTGGCCATCCTCACTCAAGTGATTGAAGAGTTTGTATTCCGTTCAAAATTTATTAATCTTTGTGTAAGAGTCTATTCAGAATAGCAAGAATGTCAAATTGAATTATGTTTTGAAGGAACCAGTATTGTGTGTCTAAAGAAAGACAGTTAAAAGATGCATAAATTCTTTAGTATCATTGGAGTATATGAATATTCAGAGAATTTGACACATAGTCTTGGGAATAATTACACTCTTCAAATAATTATGCCCAGTCATTAAACATTATCACGGGTAATGAGTTGTGGAAATTTTGGGAGATCAAGAGATATGAGTAATTTTATGAGAAGCCAGAAAGTCTTAAAGGAGGAAGTTGATTGTAAATCAAATAAATATTTGAATACTTTATTCCTTCACATTAAAATAGAAAATGAGGAAAGAATCAGTTATGAAAACTGAAAAGTCACTGGGAGAAGCTAAACGATTGCTAGAGAATGTTATTTATTGTAAATCCTTTTCCGAAAGAAAGGGTTCTTCTTTTCTACAAGAGTAGGAAGTGCTGGAGTAGAGGGGAGACAATATTTTCTTTTATGCATTTCATTTCATAGCATTAGAGGTTGAAAGTTCTAGTTTTTGTAATAGATTTGACAGAGGTCGTGAGCAAATAAAATCAAAGTATTCTTATTTGTTGTGTTCGATACAAAGAGGGGTTTTATTCTGAATCAGAGCATTTGGTTATTACCTTTCTGTTTATAATCAATCAGAGTATTGTTGTATTCAGTTTTGGGCATTATCTTGCATCTTGTGTTAAGTAATGGATGGGTTGTAGATCGTAGTATTTACAGACATTCCTATTAAGGAAATTGGGATTACTCAACTTTCATTTTCATTTCAATTTCACTGCATTTGCATAAGTAGCATTCATATTGCATTACCAATGTCGGGAAGTCATAGGAAATGTGAATTCTTGGAGTTGGCTAGGTTTAGAACTAAATTTACTGCCTGAGTTAGTTTTGTCTAGGGCTGGCTTGGTTTTCCTCTTCCGTTCTCAGGTTAAGAACGTACCCAGTTAGTTTAGGAATAAAAAAAATTCATTGAATATCATTCATAAGGAAGCGGTACCTTTCAATTTAGAGAAAATCTATCAATCTAATGATAGATTATCCAACTGTTGGTATCAAATTGTTTCTCACAGATTTGGGCATTTGAGAGTTAAATTGAAAAGAACAATCTGTTTACCAACAAGACCTTTTGCATTTATTGAAGTGGCATGTGTTTTGAAGCACTTTGGAATTGAAGCTGGATTCTCTATACTTAATACAGTATTTCAAATTTAGGTCTCTCCTTAGTGCTTGCCTTTTGAGTTTTGAATCTTCTGGTTCACTGCATAAAACTTCTTTAAGTATATGTTTTAGTCCATAGTTTTGATCTAGGATCAAACTAAAAGCTTCTATGGATAAGACATAGACTCTTTGGGTTTGTCTACAGAAGGATCTTATAAGAAGTGTTTGGTTTGATTTATCTGTATTTATGGTTTTGAATCCTTGACAATAGTTAGTTTCTATGTCCTGTATTTGAACTAAAAATATTGCCCAATGGATAAAGCACTGATCAGTAATCAGTATTTTCTACTTTGATACATATCTGAATACACTTGGCTATACTCTTCCCTATCAAAAACATCAAAACCATTCGAGTCCCTTTAAGTTTTGTGGTGGTTGGTTGTGGCCCTGCATGGTAGAGAAGAGTCACTGAGTGAGTGGTTATCATTTCATACTTTCTTGCCATTAATCTGTTGTAATCATCCAAAGTTATAGTGAGTTGTGAAAGTTAAATCTTTGTCTGGATTAGGTGCACCCTGCCTTGGTTTTGCAGAGCCAAAAGAGTAGAGGACAGTCTTGTCCTACATTTGGTCTAGTTACCTTGCAGAGCTCTCATACTTGGAATTAACCACTCCTAACATTAGTCTCAAGGTATATTGGTTGCTTATAAATAGCATAAACGTTTTCAAACACCAACAGGGTGGATGATGTTTGTTGGCATCTAGTTGTGGTGGGTAGATGACTTCTTAGTTTGAGGGGCTATTTGGAGTCAATTTCATTTTTATATGTTCCCCAGAGCGGGTTTCTGAACAATTGGATTGTTGGAATGTTAGAGAGTGGGTCAATTGTCCCTAGAGTTTGCTCAATCTTTTGTGAAGATTGGTATGGAGGACATGGTGGGATAGTTATGGCCTATTCTGGGTCACCTTGTTGTTGATGTTTTTGGTCTTTCTTTCTTTGTTGGGCTTGCTGGCCCTTTGATTTGTACAACTCATTCTGGTTCAATAAATTTATACCCTTATTTTCCCAAAAAAAATCAAGAAATCTTTTCAAATTGTAGTGTTTGGTTTCAAAACCTAAATTGTTATATTTTCATCAACCTTGAATTCAAGTGGCTTAAAAATTAATCAAACTAAAATATCTTTTTGAATTGTCTCTTTTGAATTTTACAAATTCCTCTTCTTAAATATGGATCATTTAGTGTGTTCCAAAACGTTGATAAAAAAGTATATACATAGTTGCAAACCAAAAGGCTAAATACATATGATTTGTTGATGTTTAGGAAATTAAGTAATGATTGAATGGAAGTGTTGAAATTCACAAAATCATTGTTTATCATTATGGATAACTTTTGTGATAGTATATCTCCCTTTACATAAGTATAAATTTAACATGGATACATAAATATGGTATCTATAAATCTCTATTTTCCTTCAATATATTTGACTATATAAATAGATTTCCAGATAAAATGTTTATTATATGATTAAATAGGTGTTAATGATTAATAAATCTTATTCCACTCAAACCCCTCAAAATTGAATCAACATTTTTAAAAAATAATAAAAAAATTTCAGAAAATTAATAATTTATATATCAACATACCTAAGTAAGATATTAATAAATACTCAAATAATTAACTATAAATTAAGCTGATAAAAGCAAATATATGCTTAAATAATGGTTAGCTATTTAACTAGCTATGCTTTGGATTCCATCTGTTAAAGTTCAAAAAAAATTAGAAAGTATATGAAGAAAATGGTAGAAAATTTGGTTATGTGAGTAGGTGTAAAAAGTTTAACCCTAGAAGAGAGTTTACAATGAAAGCCCTGAAAATGATGGGTGGTGAGCTTTGAACCAGCCATGTTACAAATTGTAAGCCATACTTTGGAATGAACAAGACTTTTTAACCTTATCCCAAGGAAATATAAATAAAATGGACATGTGGACCTTACCAAGCATCATTCTAGATTTAACCCAAAGTAGCATTTCAAAGTGAGTGAGTAGTGAGAATGATACATAAATGGACCAATAGTAGAACATGAGTCTATAAAGTTCTTCTAGAGATGATTTGCTTTGGAATAGAATATTATTAGTAATATCCCCTCAAACTTTCGTATGAGCCAGGTGTGCTATTACATTATATTCACAATATTTTTATCCAACCTCATCTTCTCAAAAATCTTTTTAAGATACAAATACGTTCCTTTTAGATAGGCATGTATTACAAAAATGAATGAATGGCAAGTTTAGCTTTTTCTTTCTAAAAGGTTGGTTTTCTTTTCAAGCGAGCATTTAGGCTTGGAAAACTTTTATTAATAAAAATAAATTATTGTAAGTATATATCTTGTTAATTAATATAATTAGCAATTGGTTTAAAGGTCTAGCAAGTATGATGTTGTTATATTATAAAAGAATTAAATTGTTTAAAATTTATTTATAATCTATATATGTATTATATTAATAAAAATAATTCATTTGTATATATCTCTTATGAAAATAAATATAATTCTTATTGTAAAATAGTAACAATTAATTGATGTTGTTGTAATTGAAAATCATATTAGAGAATTATATTTGTCTTACATTTTAATTACTAATTCTCATAATTCTATAATAAAGGAAATATTGCTATAAAACTATTGTTTTGGGAGAAAGTTTGTAATGATTAGTATTTGTTGGGTCTACATAGTAGTATTATAGTATAATTATATAATTTATGTTGTATCGTTTAACAAACTTAGGTGGATGTTGCCACAACTTCCTTGGGTCTCTCTACCTTTGCACACATTGTAGTCGACATTGACATCTCCACTCATCTTCCGGGGGATGTGATTCTCACGGTGGGGGTAGACAATGGACTCAATCGGTGGATTATGATGTCATCCCCTTGTGTTGTTTTCGTTGCTTCTCTTACGATCATCTGGCTACGAATTATTATCTCATGTGTCGAAAAGGCGTTGCTACTTGGTGGAAGGATGCTACTAATGATTAGTTGAAATTGTTGGCTCTCGATTCTTCCTTAATTTGATGTTATTCACAAGATGATGATTCTCCGGATGAGGCACCTTCTTTTGATCCATCCTTTGCCCTTGTGGGTCCTACTCCACCTTTTGTTGAGGATGCAACCCTCTCTGGCCACACAGACCCTCCTCTGTTTGTTGCTCCTTCTTTACTTCATTCTCTGGTTAACAATGTGTAGTCTTCCCTACACTCTCCCCTGGTGCTAACATCCTTACAATGCAGGTTCTTCCACTCTCTTGTGGTGGGGATCCCAGGGATAGTATTGCACTAACAGTGGTCCGCAGTCGTAGGAAAATTATGTTTCTGAGTCTCACTCTCCTCCTCACACTGTGGCTGAGTTGTCTACCCAACCTTGATGTAGGTTTTTAGTAGTCTTTCTAATGTGTTGTTATAGTCTTCTCTTGACCTTGTTATTGGTCATTTTGGTATGTATGTAATTTTACGCCCTTGGGTTGTAGTTTTGTAAGGGTCAGCACCCTTGTTTTTCTACTTTTAATAATAAAAAACAAACTTCACAAACTTGTTGCAGTTACAACTTGATTATTATTTCATATTATTTATGTGTATTGTTAATGCCTTATTTACAATAAAATTCAGCAACTTCTTTTCAACTTAGTTGATCATATATTTATGTGCTTTCACATTTTTTCTCCGTCCCTTTTTGTTTTCTTTAGAGTTCTCTTACAACTTTCTCTAAGAAAACTTGATTTTTATGTTATTGCTAATTTTGTCCTAACTTATGCATTGGTATTTTTAACATCTGACAAAGGATAATATTACAGAACATCCCACATTGTTAGAGAAAATGTTATGGTGAGACTTTGCTCTCATTTAAGTCAATTGGTGACAATTAATAATAAGTGACACAATCAAGCAAGTGTAGCCACCAAGAAAATTATTTTGAATCGGTGGATGGTTGCACTTAAAAATAGGAAAATTGAGCTTACGATTTGTAAGAAAAAACTAAACTAGTATGCACTTTTTAGTTCTATGATTTTTTTCAATCCACATACTTGAAACATTTGCATGCAACTATGTTATTAAAGCATAATTAGGACACATAACTTTCCACATCAACTCATTGAGAGAAGTAAAGCAATTTTCAGATTTGGTAATTTTTTGATAGCATTCCAACATGTAAATTAACAATTAAGAATTATAAATGTACATTAAAAAGTATTGTATGTGATTGTATGGCAAGTAATATCATGGTCAATACCAAATTTTATAGAAGATAGGCAATGTAGATCGCAATCTTGGGTTACCTCCAACATTAAAGACATGTCCAATTTTTCATGGTTCACATTTAAAGAATTCAATTGATTGATAAATCCTACACAAATAGTATTACTAGAGCTATATGAAGAAGGAAGAATAAACTTGGATCCAAAGTTAATTCTCCAAAAATGCACAAGGAAGTTGAGGACTAAGAAAATCATCAACTATCTCATTCAGTGAAATAAATTTTTGGTTGAAGTTGTCACATGAAAGGATGAAGATTTTATGTAGAATCATCCGCAATCATTTAATATCAAGGGAAATGCTTCTCTAAAGAGACGATGCAAACTTAATCCTATAGTGTAAAGAGGAGACATGATATGCCCTCAATCCCATATTGTGCATCGGGTTATAAGTACTCATTGTGTGGCAACCTTAACTCTAATTTAAGTTATATGATCTTTATTGTATTCTTATTTAGATATTTAGGTCATCATGTGTGTTATATTTAACCATTTAAGTCAACCTAGGTGACATCCAATGCATAAGTAGGGTAATTAAATATAGGAGCTAGCGGTTAGTTTATTATCACCATATTATAAATTATGTACTTATTGAAGGTATTTGGAGGTTTGTCTCTTCTATTTGACTTATTATTCTCAATAATTATCAAGTATTTGTAGCATATTTCCTTATGTTGTCGAAAAAACATCTATACAATTTTTTAAGGTAGATATAGAGCTTTAGTTTTTCAATAAAGTGCATTATTATTTGTTGATTATTTAAAAAATAAAATATAAATTATAATGTATACATTTAATTTTAAGTGATGGATGGAAGGATTACTACAAGGATACTTGACCCCCAATACACCTATGCATGTGTGTTGCTAGTCTTTGCTGGTTTTTGTGTTGTGCTGGCTTTTTCGCTGCTTGTGCCATCTTTTCTCATTGGTGGTTGTAGGTCACAGTTTGGTTTTTTTGCTGAGCCTTAATGCTTATCTTAATGCATTGAAGTTGTAAAGGTTTCGGGTCCCTTCAAAACTTGTTTTTCTCCTAATCAAAAACTATTGATGGTACTAGGAGTAGTTAATCCTTGTCTAACCCCCATAACAAATCATTAAAGCTCAACAAACAACTGGTCATAGTTTAAAGCTTCTGGTGACACCATGCATTGTTCTAGCAAGCCACTAGAGGCCAACTCTAGTCAATTCTTGATGCCATCATAGTGCCATCATAGGACTACCCACACACCATTGCCTTCTAGGAGTCATCTCCCCCAAAAATACCATTAGTTTATTGCCTAGGCCTTATCCACCTACCACCAAGGATTAGACCATCTCTCTAGTTGGTTTCAAGATTGTTGTTGAGCTTCAAAACATCTTTTCTTGGCCATACAAAAGCCTTTTACAAAAAATGAATAGGCCAAAATTTGATGCTCTTCATAACAATATAATTATTTTTTTCTCATAATGCCTATATTTTTTCTAAAATCATTTTTTTTGTTACACTATTTCCATTTTGAAACATTTGGAGGGTCATAACTTACTCAAGAATTTGCGTTTCTAAGTCTTGTTTTTTTGAAAGTGCTTGTTTTTCATTATTTCATAATGGTATGTTCAATTTGTCTCATTTTATACTAGAATTTTATATTTAATATTTGGCCCTTTTCTTGGACATTTTGAAGACCTAGAAATCAAATGAAATATTATAATAACATTAATTTGTAAAGTGCCACAAACTATACTTAATAAGGGTGGCATAATCGAATTAATTTTGGGAGGGATGTTAATGAAAACATAACTTATAAAGTAACTATCACTCATACTTGTCTTAGGAAGTCTTACACGTGTTTATTTTGTAATCATGAACTAAGATAGAGTTCAACATATTTTTTGGCACTTCATTTCAATATTTAATTGTCCTGAGAAAGATCTACTACCTTGGCTATATGGACTCATTCTAGATTTTAGTCACCATGAATGAATTTATGCATGGTTAAACTAAAACATGGTCTATAAATTAATGTCTTCCAATTTTGGAGTGATTTCTACACTACATAAAGTAGATGAGTGCCCTTAATTTCTTGGACATCCATTAGATAGTTGTATGGAAACCATCAACCTTTATTTAAAATGGCATTCCCTTATAATACCTTGCTCATCTACTTGAGACTAAAACACCAAACAATTCTCCAATTGGTTCCCCGTCCACATTCATTCATACACCATCAATGTGAGGAAACCATGGGATGGGTAGTGTAGTCTTTCATGCATTAAGGTTTGACCAGCTTTGGGAGCTTCATCCTCTATTCATATTCAATCATCTAATGTGGACATATAATGGAATACTAGTGTGGTCACTTGACATGCACTATGACTACACCTCATCATACTAACACCACAGAGTACAAATTCACTTCATTGAAGGCTTCTAGTGACATAACACACTTAGATGTCATGTATACAGTTTTCTTCTATAGCATTTAGATATGCTTCATAAATGGCTTTAAATGATTCTTTAAACATAATATCTCATAGGATGAGTAGTTTTGTCACATGACATGCACTAAGATTCCAAATCCATACACTAATTTTTAGCATCTATTGTACATCACTTTCCACCTAGTATTGAGAAGTGTAGCCACATGACATGCACTAAGATTCCACATCCATAGACTAATTTTTAGCATCTATTGTACATCACTTTCCATCTAATCTTGAGTATTCATCAACTTCAATTAGGTTCAATACATCTTGGAACCACTAATCATCAACATAGGGGTTATTGCAAAATTTTAGATAAAGTATATTTTGTGTCTTCCTCATTCATTCTCTTTCTTGGCTAAGGAAGACCTTCTATGTATACCTATGGGCTCACTGTTATCTAAATGAATGAATGATCATGGGCATGCATGGATATTTCATCAACCTTTAGTTTCATCCTTCCATCTCTAGTGCAAGAGACAACACATTTTTGTTAGGGGAGAGGAAGTTCTCTCATCCTCCATCTTTCCTATATAAGGAGGGAGTTCATCCTATGGGTTTTCTCCTTCTCTTCTTTTGGTAGGTACACTCTCTTTGTATCTTCAAGTTCTTTTAGATTGTACGTGGAAGCCTCATATTGTTTGTCAAGTGTCAAGGCCCATTTATTTTTTCCCTTAGTTACATTTACAAGAGGATGTTAGTGTACTTGTATAATTGCACCCTATATAAAATTTACTAAGGCAATTCATTTTATTTACTTTAAATGGGAAAATCTACTACACATGGTATTCTCTTGATTGATACAAATCTTGTGCCATCTCTACCTCATTTATTCCTTGATCAATAGTTGCCAAGTGTTGCAACTCCCTCGTCAAGTGAGTTCATTTAACATCATTACTCTTATATGTTGGATCAACCCACTAGACTTTTATCATTTTTACATGTGCATCATAAAGTATATGATGTGCTACATTTCTTTTATTTTACACACCTTGAATAAAGAGAATTGGGATGTTGTTATTCTCATCTTGTTTGCATTTGAATTAGCATTATCTTGTTATTTTTGTTCTTGGGAAGATTTAATTATTGCTACTTTTTTACTAAAGCTAACAAGGATTTCGCGTAGTTCAATTATTTACTTGACCCTTGTGCACACAAATAACTTAGAAATGGTAATTTTAGGGCATATATTTACTTTGAATTTCTCCACAAAAGGTTATCCTGAATCAATAAATGAATGAATAGATCCAAGAGGCAATATAGAAACCATTGAATAGCATAATCTTTGAATGTTCTTTAAAACAATTTTTCTAGTGTTCTATTATCATTTGTAAAAATTACACATGTAGTCATACAAGACTCTAGATGTATATTAAATTATCTTTTCCCATCGTACATAAAATATCTTGGTGCTATCTATCCCACAAGAAATGAATAATATCACAATCTCAAAAGCAAGTGGAGCTTCTCAAGTGGATAATATCAATATCTCGCTATGCTTGTAACATTTAATGGATTAGGATTATGATGGGTAAATGCATAAGATGTAAGAGGGATGTGCGATCCAAAGTATTTTGCATGAATAGTACAATAGAGGTTTCCAAGGGCGTTGTAAGATTGAAGATATTGTAGGTGGATTTGATTTGGCAAAGGAATGAGGTAGTGGGATTAGTAGTGGAGAATGAAAGAGAAATAATTGTTGGATATGGTAGTAAGTGGAATGCCAGTAATGGTTGAAGCAATGGTACATATAGGGTCCATGAATAAAGACAAGAATGGATGAGGTAGGAATAGATGCACCAACCTTGAGAGGTGATGCAAACTTAGCATAAATTGTTGTTTCTTTTTCATATTCATAATTTTCAAACAATGTGAAACATATCCAATAGATTCTCAAGATTATCAACATTAGTCAAACTAGCAATTTGTGTAGCAAAGTCTTGCTTTTGAATATGTCTCATGATCATAACATCATATATGTTTATCCCAACACAACCACCACTAAAGATGTCACTATCATTGGAATGGGTGGCCATGTTAGGGAAGAAGACTTTAATCTCAATAGACCACAATGATTGCATGGAGCATTTAACATTAAAAAAAATGTATATGATCAAAATATTAAAAATAACAAAATCTAGAAATATGTTGAAAATAAAAGCCCTAGAAATGTTAAGGGTGGGGTAGGGTGTATATAAGGATAGGCAACAAATTTAATCACTACTCTAAATAAATCAATGAAGCACTAAATATTAAATTGATAAATAAAATTTGGAAACTTGGAAAGTTCATATTATATTATAGATCTAAAAACATAATTAGAGTTTTAGGCTTGGGCAAGTTTGTAACGGTCACCAAAATCAAAAGAAAAAATAGTGTTCCTTGGGTTAACTAGGCAAATAAACACACTCAAGCACAAATGATCTAAGGAAGTTTGTTTTGGAGTTGTTTGATTAAGTGAATATAATAGATTAATTAATATTAGCCAATGAATAAAATCCCAAGATAAATAGTAATTAATGAAGGATGATAACATTTAGCTCTATGATCGGAGATGGTTGTCTATTGATGAAGATAGTGAGCTCTATGAGACTTGAAATGAGTAGATGCTCTACACAATTGTCTATATGGATCAAAAAAAATTGCATTGTGTTAGATTAACCTTGTAGATGTGGATCTGAATCATGGCTGCAACTATTTTATAGTTACAATTTTGACATGTGATGAAGTTTATTGATAAATAGGTGGCTAGATAGTTCTAATTTCTATCACACTCTTAGGTGTTTTGGAATAGACAAGCCAATGGTTTTTAAAAATACTTTGATAGAAAGAAAGCTTCAAACATGCACTTGCATGCTAGGATTATTGTTGTGTGTTCCATATGTGCTAGGATGAGTGTGATTAGATCTAAATGAATGTTTACTTAAATTTGATAAATCCTTTTAATTTTTTTTTCTTGTGCAAATAGATGCAACTGAATGTATGATTTCGAATTATTGAATATGATAGAATGAATGCCTTTTCATAGATAATCATAGCACCAAAGCGTGAAGATTTGTGCAATATCAACCAAAGACCAAAGTGTAAGATTTGGCCAATTGGAAAAATGTTTGATTTTGATTTTGCATTTAAGTGGATCAAAACTACAATTGTGGGGACAAACTCACACCCACAGGCATGACCTCAATCAAACAACTAAGTTGAATTGGATTACATTAATGAACATAATTAGATAAATGAGCCAACTAGGCAAGAATTGTATTTGTATAAGCATAGGGATAAGAAATAAGAATAGAAAAAGGTGCAAGTAAGGCTAGGTAGTTGGGCCCAGCTATGCAAAAAGCGCATCACTTGTAGCTATATTAATAGATTTAGTTATTTCCTCAAACTAGGCTCACAACTAAATGGGAAGATGTATCACACATACCTAATCTAGAATGTGTAATTTAATCTCAAATGGATGACCTAAGATAGACAAAAAGTAATACAATTAATCCAAACAAAGTAACTCTAAAAAAGAAAGGGTTGATTGTCAGCCTTCCTCTCCCATCCTACTAGTCAAACATCTTTCTATTTATTTGAAGTGTTCCTTATGCTTTTACCCCATTCTCCATTTGTTTTTCCAGCTTTTCAATTCACACATTGAACAAGTTTCCTAAAAATAATTCAATGAAATGTTCATGTTCATGTTGTTACAAAACACTTCTTTGATATAAGTAGTAGTTTGCATGGCATGCTATGCGCCCAAACAAAGTAACTTTTAAAAAGAAACGGTCGATTGTCAGCCTTCCTCTCCCATCCTACTAGTCAAACATCTTTCTATTTATTTGAAGTGTTCCTTATGCTTTCACCCCATTATCCATTTGTTTTTCCAGCTTTTCAATTCACACATTCAAGTTTCCTAAAAACAATTCAATGAAATGTTCATGTTATTACAAAACATGTCTTTGATATAAGTAGTAGTTTGCATGGCATGCTATGCGCCCAAACAAAGTAACTTTAAAAAAGAAAGGGTCGATTGTCAGCCTTCCTCTCCCATCCTACCAGTCAAACATCCTACTATTTATTTGAAGTGTTCCTTATGCTTTTACCCCATTCTCCATTTGTTTTTCCAGCTTTTCAATTCACACATTCAAGTTTCCTAAAAACAATTCAATGAGATGTTCATGTTGTTACAAAACATGTCTTTGATATAAGTAGTAGTTTGCATGGCATGCTATGCGCCCAAACAAAGTAACTTTAAAAAAGAAAGGGTCGATTGTCAGCCTTCCTCTCCCATCCTACTAGTCAAACATCTCTCTATTTATTTTAAGTGTTCCTTATGCTTTTACCCCATTCTCCATTTGTTTTCCAGCTTTTCAATTCACACATTCAAGTTTCCTAAAAACAATTCAATGAAATGTTCATGTTGTTACAAAACATGTCTTTGATATAAGTAGTAGTTTGCATGGCATGCTATGCGCCCAATTTTATGTAGCCAACAACATGATCTAGATCAGCAAATACTCAAAACAAAAGTACACTATTTGAATTTTTTTTTAAACATTCTAGATACTGAAAGCACAACCTTGTTTCTTTGTTATTACTTCAAGTTTGGTGTGATGCACACTATAATACCTATTTTTCACATTGCCTCATTTAGCATCACCAATACTCTCCACAAGAATATTGCCCTATTGTAAATTATAGTATTCCATGAGGATGTGTCCCCCCCCCCCTCAAAAAAAAAAAAACCAGCATCTCATGTATAAGGACATTTCAAAGACACTATCAGGCCGCTTTCTATATAGCATATGTCATTAATATTGATGGCAACCTTTAACTTTGTGAAAACAAATTTGCCTTTCATGAGGCACTTACAGAAATGCTATATTAATTTCAATTCACCTCAATATGTATATTAGCATCACCCATCATCATTCCACTATTGTCCCCCCTGCTGTCTCTTCACCATCCCCAAATTTAGGCCATTGGTCCCATCCCTTAAACCTATTCGAGAATTCCCCATCTCCATGTCCCCAAACTCTGTCGAACTATGGTTTTAAATAATGAAAACGGTTTGCATTTCTCAAAAGAATCTCTTTCAACAAGGAGATGTTGTTGCAATGTGGCAATGGGAATCCTTTAACAACTTCAATAGTTGCTCCAAGGATCATGTTTAACAAACCAAATGCAATTGCCCACTTTTTTTTTTTTGATGAATAGTTCCTTTCCATTAATAAAATTCAAAGTTACATATTCACAAAAAAGGGGCCGGGGGATAAATAAAATCACCCCGCAGAGTCACTCGGCCAAAGCCGGATACAGAAAA